>JAECUM010021821.1:0-21714 GCA_016617855.1 Megalonaias nervosa | reverse complement strand
CTTACTAATCAATTTAATGGCACGTGACTACGAGCAACTGATTTTTTTTTATAAGTTGTAGAACCATTCTATTTGTCATGTATATAAAAGCCGTATTAAAAATAATAAAGGTCGCTGATTCGCTGAAAATAATTACCGGAGAAAAAGAAACGCCATTGTTTTCAAGATTAGCCGACGTATTGACTCAGATTACAATTATTACTTCCGGTACAGTGCGCACGAATGTAGTCCCGTTCTATTTTTAGAGCACTTTTTCTTTCTCGTTTTGGAGATGATACAAGAGTTAGATTTAGACATTCTTGGTATTGATTTAAAGGTAATTATTTTTCTTTAGAATGCGAGCATTATTGTGTGGTTATCTATGTGTATTTGGGCGACAGTGCACAGTGAATAATGAAGCACTGATGCTGATCCGGAAGCAAAATCTGTGACCCACTGCACGTTGCATTGTTTACATTCCAGCCACTCCAAAAAATGACAGATAATCTATAAAAAGAACTTCACCGTGAGTGTATCTTTGAAGGTACTTTAGATTAACATATGGTTTATTATGATTTGGACACAGCGGAAAGTTCAGTATTGAGAAACAAATATAGTGTGTGTGTGTGCGACTGTGTGTGTGTGATTTGGATTTTTAAGGTAGCTTTAAAAATTTTGCAGTCATGTCGCTACGATGTCTGCAGTGAGGCAGTTTTTGTGATGTCTAGCACTGGGGCATTATGTCCTAGACGTGTAGCATGATGTCCCACCCAGTCACATTATCCTGACACAGAATGGCCAGTACTAACACTAATCTCTTAATGCTGAGCGCCAAGCGAGACAGCTAATAGTACCATTTTATAAGTCTTTGGTATGACTCGGCCGGGGTTGGAACCCTCGACCCTCCTGCATCCGAGGCGGACGCTCTAACCACTTAGGCCACCAAAGCGGTATAAATGTAGAGTCTATATAGGAAAAAGAATTGTGATCCGAGTCCTCTCAGGATAAACTGTATGCAATAGTAAGCTTGAGCCTTATATCATTTTTTTTATCACTGTCGTCGCACAGGTACCGCCGGATGAAAACGAGGATTTATCGCCGGGCCGAATTTTTATAATGGGCACGTGAAATGGATTTTACTGAGAAACGAGTCGCGCGGCATATATTCATCGTTTTAAAAATGTCCTCTTGGACAGACCTTAAATAGGATTCAAGCTTGTTTGGCCGGTCTTACCATCAAAGTTAAATACTTTGTTCAAACATTTACATCGTAGCCCATGGTATTCATTTTTGTTTGGCTGTGCCTTGTAGTAACAAGCACACCCATGACACAATACCCAGGACAAAATATGCCAAATCCATTTCTCAACCAATTTTATCAGACAGCTTGCGTGAATTTGTTTGTAATTTTAGGAATCAATTATATGTTGTGCATTTTTTAGACCTTTTTACTTACAGTATAAAATTTTAACTACACTGGATTAAAACAGAAAAACTCGTATGCTGGGGTAACTTAATGAAACGTTGTGTAATGCAGTTGTCACCAGCGGTATTAATTAGAGCTGGGTACCACGAAAATGTTTGTACCGCGGTATTTCTGAAAGTACCGCGATGGGTGACACAGTATACCGCAATTATATTAAGGACCTACAGGTGAATATTCTGGGAAAGGGACCTGACACTTTTTGTTTAATTTCTGTCTGTTAATGGCTGGAAAAAAATATCTTGCTCTGATTTAAAGAGAAAAAACCCACCCTACTAGATACATTATATTATTAGGGAAAATATTAATTATCATGCGATAAAAGAAAAGAAAATATTTTAGCTCAAACGAAAGTCATAGATCCATTCCCCGAAAATTAAATGGTCAGTTCCTTATAGAAGGTTGTTGTAGAAGTTAAGTTGTGATTTAAAAATTGTAACTAAAGTGGGACGATTAAGCTAACAATATAGCTGCTACTGTGGAAGACACAGTGCTGACATTAGAGAGCCTGTTGATGAAAGTCAAAGGAAAAAATATCTTTTCTGGAGAAATTATGTAAAGTTCAGACAGAAAACAACTGTACTCCTCAAAATTGTAGGATTCGCAAATTACAAAGAAATACATCTATTTAATACATTTACATACGCTAGCAAACACGTTAAACACGACATTGCGTCTTTCTATTTTATTTATTTTGTTTTGCTTTCTTTTGTTTCATTTTACATTTTTCCAACAGTACATTTGGCCACCGCGTTGACAAACGTGTCACGTGCCAAACACGTGATTAAATAATCATAAATATAATTATATTTGTAATATTCACCGTTAATTTGTGACAGATACTACCGTTTTGTGAAAAGATAATTGTCAGAAATATTTTGTTATGAATAATAAAAACACGCTGTTAATATTATTAGGGTCATAACAAGATTACATGGGAATTTCTATATATTACTTATTGAAGGAAACTACCCACGTACCGGTACAGTGAAAAAAAACAACAAACCGTTATACTGGTAATACGACGCAACTCAACAATTAATAGTACTTGTCACCAGAAACCTATATGTCATAAATTCGAGCACATAAATCTATGATTAACAGTTGTCGACTTGAAAAATGGACTAGATCAGTGGTTCCCAAACGTTTGGGGGCCACCGCACCCTTGGTTATCCTCAGCGCCCCCTGCCTTGCCCCGTAAAAAGCATTATTCAGCATTAGCGTCCCCTCGGTAATCCCACCGCCCCCCCCCCTTCCAGGGGGCGGTACTGCCTACTTTGGGAGCTACTGGACCAGATGAATGCAAATTTTAAAGGTATGCAGGAAAAATGTAAAATTTTATGCAAAACTCTGTTTGAACATATTGTATTTATCCCAATTTTGTCCATCCAGGTACATCTACCCGGATAAAACCGAAACACATAGCTTAGGATATACACCATATCCATATATGAAACAATATTCTTTTAGCATATATCAAATAGTTTGTTTGGGGAAACGTTTATTCTTTTGTGTGGGAAACTAATTCTTTTGTAGAAACGTCCATCAAGTTATCATTACATCGTGTTCTGAAACTGAAATAAATTCCTCGATTTCTTCTAAACGATCATTGAGAGACAACTATGATGATACAGGAGGATTCAATATTAATGATGTTGATAATGAATAAGTGTTATGAAAAATAAATGATTTTCGGCCACAATAACTGGTTCATATGAAATACCGTATTAATGACGGTCGCATATTTTCTGAAAATTACCGGGAAAAATTTTTTTTTGTTTTCTGTTTTTTGTTATTTGTTGTTGTTTTTTTAAGAGAAACTTATGTATACGTGAATTGAATAGCAGACTTGAAACTAACACCATTTTCATTTTTTCGCTGTCGCTGCACGGGTACGACTAGAAACAAACGTAGAGATCTCACCAAGCTCGATTGTTATAGTGGACACGAAAAAGGACATTTTCCTCAAAAGTGATCCGCACGGTATACCATTCTTATAATTTCAAAAGTTTCATTTTAGATAGATCGTATAAAGTTTGTAAGCGTGTTTTTACGGTCTTACCAAGAAAGAACAGTAATTTTGCCAAACAGTAACATTACGTTCTTTGGGAACTGATTTAGCTGTCTGTGTCTACATACTTTCGAGTTCCATATACATTTACGCATATTAATTAAATTAATAATAAGCATTCGAAACGATTACAAACTCATGTATTCTTTAATTCTATTTATTATCTTTGTACACTTGACATCATTATCAAAGTTTGTCATTGCCCTACAGGATAATTTTTTGCGGTTCGTGTATTTGTAGGTGGTATAGCATTCCCAGGATCAGTTATGGCAACTCTACATAATTGACCTATCCTGGGTATTAATCAATCAGTACTCTTGCTATTCGTTCGTTAGACTAGGTAATTGACTCAGCATTGGCTCGGATAGTTCTTTTACTGTGACATTACTTATGGTCATTAAACTGCATTGTATTTGTGTGTTTTTTTAAGGCATATGTGTTACAACATAACAACATCCCTTTTTCGCAATTTCTAGGATTGATCTCAATAGAAAACGCTGATGAGTTCTGACACAGGACTTTTGTTGATTATACTATGCGCACCTTTGCTATTCGGAATGCTACTTTAGATACCATATTATGGGGGGATGTAATTTTTAAACGGCATACTGCGAATGTTTCGAATATTTTGTTTTTGCCTAATCATCCTGGCCGTCAATATAACCTTATGTTATGGTCTATATTGTATCGTTATACTTTATGTGATATATAACGTGACGAGCATTGTAAAATTATATTACATCTCTTACGAAGGAAAATCTGTTTTTCAAAAACATAAACGTTTATTTTTGTTAAAATTCACGCTCTTTTAGTTTCCATCGGCTGATAACAAACCTTAACAATTCAAAGCTTACCAGTAGCTTCTCGTGGGTCGGTGGTTCTTTCCGGTATTTTTCCGGGTTCTTCCTCCACCATTTATACTGGCCGTCATGTATAGCCTATCTTGTGCTGAAAATAGCGTTAAATCCTACAACAACAACAACAGCAACAACAACAGCAACAACAACAACAATAGAAACAACAATAAGAACAAGTCTAATAATGCATGGCTACATGTTCTGTTATACGAATGTACGAGTATAAAGACAAGAGCATATGGTCTCATAAAGAGTGCGTGTGACAGACAGTAAGTTTGCCTTTCATGCAGACGGATATATTCAAATCATTAGATTTTATTTTGCTCGAAATTAATTCTTCCAGTACACTTATAATGGATGGATGGAAAATAACCAATTCAAGGGAAGTAATTATGAAGTCTTGGACTTAATTCGAAAGTTGTCCATCGCATTCCTATAACTCATTTCACAAGCAAAATTCTATTCTAGAGGACTTTGCTTCACAGAGCATAGCAGATTAGACTTAAAGACTGCACAAATTGTTATCTTTTGACATCTGAATTATAGGTACTGATTTAAATTTGCTATGTACAAAGCTGGGCCTTATTCTGGTTTTACAAGTAAATTATAACAGAATAGAAAACGAGCCGCTAACTGTTTAGTTGACTGATATTTTCAAATGTCATATGTGCACTTTCAGAAACTACTAATGTATACACTGTGAAAAACGTTTCTGTATTTTAAGAACAAACAAACTGGTTCAAGTTGTGCGATTTCAAATTCATTGTCTGAGAGCACAGAAGCTATGTCAGACAACATACGAGTCCTTAATAGTGACATCAGCTGCCTATGTCAGACAACATAAGAGTTTCTAATAGTAACATCAGCTGTCTATGTCAGACAACATACGAGTTCATAACAGTGACATACATACATACATACATACATACATACATACATACATACATATATATATATATATATAGTATATATAGTAGTAGTATATATATATATATATATGTATATATGTATATATATATATATATATATATATATAAGTATATATATATATATATATACATGTGTGTGTGTGTGTGTGTGTGTGTGTGTGTGTGTGTGTGTGTGTGTGTGTGTGTGTGTGCATTTTAACTTCTCTTACATTGTGAGTTTTGTAGAGCAAATCATTTCGCCATGACCTTCCCCTCTGTCAAAGTTATCTCCAAATCCTCCGAGCGGAACCCAAAATCAAGGAATGAATTATCTTCAACCCCACCAAAACATTTTCCTGCAAACTACAGGAGCAGCACAAAACAACATGGAACATTAGAAAGCTGACACGGCCAGTCGAAGGCAGTTAGGTATAACATACTGCTTACTAATTATCACGCCAACACTAAATTTTACTTAGATACAAGAGCAAACGAGCATATGATAAAATTCATCATATTATAATTAATTACAGTGAGACAAGAATTTTTGTATGCTTTTGCTCTTGCAAGATCATTTTGATGATATATTCGAGAGGGCATTATAAGAGTGACAGCACTCCAACACCTACCCCTTTTGTCAAAGAAAGCAAACCAATCTACATTCAGAAATTATTACATTTTGCTTTAGTAATGTTCCATCAGCTGCCATTAAAGGTCAGGGTCATATGACGAGCAGGGGACCTCACTAACAGTGGACACAATGTTTGCTTTTGAAATATCCGTAGAAAGGAAGAACAACGAATATTAAAACAACTCATGTCATACACAAGCGCAATGTTCAAGAATAAAAAAGGAATAGCCTGGTTTGAACCACAACAACCAAAAGAACGTTTAATAAAATGACCATACCAGGTTCCTTATATCACTGCCATGACCTGCTCTAACACTTTACCATATAATACTATATAACTGGCGATGACTCTTGGCTAGCGAAGATGGGGTTACGTTTTCTGGCGCAGTGTGAAGAGGGCAATGAAATAAAACTACGAGCTGTATACATCTGAATGCATTGTCCATGAAATCCGCTGATATGATGACAGAAAGTAAGAAAATTAGAATTATATGGATTAAATGATCATGGATGGGTATTTATCAATCTGTAAATTGTTACCTAATCTCTCACAAAACTAATATAAAGTTATTCGAATTTTATTTACTTTGAGAGTGATTAGTTAAAATTTACACATCAATAAATACCCAACAGTGATAATTTAATCCGATAATGAGTATTATAAACTAAATAACACATTAGCCATGTTATTAAATGTTATCATACTTATGAGATAGACAAGAACGGGACCAACTCGCGATTGGAAAGAACTTATTGGCACGGGAGGCAACTCCATTTTTAACACACCCGGCCCACTCTGGCTTTCATTGCTTTGCTATGATCAGTCACACTAAAATTTTTTTACGTCATGTACATTATGACATCATCATCTCGACGACGTCAACACGTTCTCAATGGATAAGACCAAAATGTATCATCTTGATGTAAACAAACTTCAAGGGGGTGTAGTCATTGCCATTTTTGTACCCGGACTGATATCCGCAAATTCTGTATGCAAATAAAATTTGGGCTGACGGAGACTATTCGCACACGATATGAACCAATCACTCTGCAACACCGTAGCTAAGTAAGCTCCTGTGTTTTCTGCGAGTTACTATTCAACTTTGCTTATTATCCCTATGCCGATCAGGTGCTAAGTTTTTACACGGAACTGGTTTATCATCGGCCTTTTCCACCTCATGCAAGAAAAAAAAAAAATAGCCTTAGATGCACATAATGGTTATTTGAACTGCCCTCAGGTCAACGGTTGGTATTATATCATGATAAATTCATACTGTCACAGTATATAGTTGCATTTAATTGAAACCGTGTGATTTCTTTAATTTGTTTTCATTAAAAAGTTTCAGGAACAATATTAAACATTAAATGACCAGGTATTTCATTAAATGTTGAAACATCTTCGAGTGTTATTGTAACATTTATCACGTTATAAGACACCATTTTTCACAGATCTGACCTATTGTTCGTCAGCCAAAAACTGACCAGTTTACGGGGAACT
Organism: Megalonaias nervosa; assembly: GCA_016617855.1. Taxonomy (NCBI): domain Eukaryota; kingdom Metazoa; phylum Mollusca; class Bivalvia; order Unionida; family Unionidae; genus Megalonaias; species Megalonaias nervosa. The sequence goes on along the minus strand of JAECUM010021821.1, from coordinate 14,287 downwards.
CTACAGATTTTACGAACTTCCGAGAGAGTGACATGTTTATGGTGAAGTTGTTTGCATTTGTAACGAGCACATTGGAGAGAATGTTGGCATACACCTATGTTACTTTTATGTACTGTAACTGAAATTTCTTAACATATTATACCTGTGGAAATTGTACACGATCTAAGCACACAGCTAACCAAAATGACTGATCCCATGTGCTCGAAAATCAGCCTGAATTACCAATGGTCAGAAAGACATCTCTGGAAACATACAGTGGTCGTCATTGTATAAATAGAGGATCTCACATGGGTAATGATTTAATATTAAATTTATGAAACTCATTGAATAATGTCCAGCTTGTGCTCGGCAAGGCACGCAGAAGCTGGACAATATTCAACGAGTTTCATAAATTTAATATTAAATCATTATCCATTTGAGATTCTTTTAATCACATAGTTTTATTTCAGTGGAAATTATTTAGATAGAAAGAAGAACGAATAATTTAATTCATTCTGACTGAGACGTTGCATCCTTCATGTGATGTACATCAAAAATAGTCCCAAACGTTTAAAAGCAGACAATACATTTTTACATATTATAAATTAAAGAACACGTGTTCTTCCGAATAAACAGTACATTTTACAGAGACAAAATCATTTATCAACACAGATGTCACATTATTTCATGCATTACCGGTTAGAGTATAGTGGACGATCCATGTTTACTCTAGAGTGTCACTTTCACAAATACGCGTTACGTTGTTGCGATATTCATGAGAAAGGGGGATTACTGGATGCAAAAATTCACATATTTACTGTAATGTATTTTGTGACAATATTTGCATTATTTGATTTGGATTTGGATCAGTTGACTACAGAAGACATAAACAAATTTCATTTTGAGTTGGAATTGCATCACATATTTACCGGGTAAATATGCTGTGGCTGGATGAAGTTCTATCAGCCTATAGACCGGTTTATGTCCACATTCTTCTTCTATGAGCATACGTGAGTTTATTTACTTCTATAAGTTAATATTTAAACCAAGCTCGTATATAGGGTAGACTCCATGTTACAGGTATACAACTCACCCCTACCCTCACACCCGCTATCAACTGAACAATTCCGTTAGTTTTACTTTTTGTTGTTGTTGTTGTTGTTGTTGTTGTTGTGTCTTGTTGTTTTACACCATTTTTCATAGCACTATATGCTATGCATGGCGTAACAAGCCCCTGTGAAGGTAAATTCGCCATGTTCAGAAAGATGTGACCTTTTTACCCAATTTCTTTTGGGCAGTCGATTCGAAAAATGGCTACCAAAATATTCATAGTATCAGTAAAAAGAAAGTTCCATAAGGCGGGGTGATGAAACTTTTCCACGATCGCAGCCAATCAGTAAAGAGAACACTGCGCAAGAATTTCATAGGCTTTTTTGGACCAAACAGAATCACATAAAGTGATATTTTAATGTTTAATATAACAAGTATTAAACTGCCAAAACTATATGTAAAGTGTACAGACTATGTGATAAGTGTGTATCTTGTTTACCAAATGATATCACGTCCTCATCCCACACCATAATCTTCATCAGGTCAGCTTATCGACTGAAATGACTTATTCTTGGTCAAAACACTCCCAGTTTTCTTTTCTCAAGTATGAACTTACCAGTGGAATTCATTTTACTAAACTTGTGCATATAATTCCATAAGGCATCATAATACCGTGGACATTGCTCTTTGTTGCTTATCCTACTGGTTCAGCGTGTGACTGAGCTACCCTCCATTTTACCCTTTGTATGTTCTATCACTCTATCGAGGTATTTCCGAGCTAAATTTTGGTTGAAATGCTAAAATTGCTATATACATATCAACAGTCGGAACATTCTCGTCTCATTACTAAGCGAGCAGAACGACTTCGATTCTCTTAAGAAGACCGGGGGGGGGGGGGGCGGCGGTTAATCTTAGTGATATTTCCTAGATTGGTAAGATTTTGGCTTGATGTCTTCGTTAAAAGATAAGTTTTGTAAATAACGCTTAACGTCGTTTTAATCATGAATTAAATGCCATCGTAAATGTTACTGTAATTTACTACAATGTTTTAGGAGACAGTTGAAAAGTAGTTGGTTCCAGTCGCTTCGACTATTGCTCACGTTGCTATTAACGACGACATGCCATCGAGTCGTTGTGAATCAATGACACTATTATGACGTGCTTACGGCAGTTCAAAAGGGCTACGATTTTCATCTTTACAAACTGCTCACCAAGAGGCACTATCACTTCTCTCAAAACCCCAATTCACTAGAGGTAATTTTCTTAAACATTCTTGCAAAAACAAATATTATAGTTTCACCTTATTTTTAAAGCTTTAAGCAACAAGTAACGAAACAAATAGAACTCTGAAATAATCGAGGCAGCAATTGTAGCAATTGCTATTGTGAACTTTTCATTTGTTTTCGCCAACAATTTATCGCAAAAATGACCAAGATGATAACTCAAAAAAGAGGCTGACTCCAGGGTCATGCAATCTGTGCAGGTGTTGTTCAACAACGCCACTAATGAAAAATTTGGCCTTTGCGGTCTTTTAGCATAATGACAATGAGGTGAATTCTTATGTAAGAACGTTGATGAGTTTGAACATTAAAAAAAAAAAATAAATAAAATATAACACTAATACTTTGCATATATCCACGACGAGAGATAGAAATAAAGTAAACGAAATATGCATGATATGTTACAGGATCTGAGAGAGAGAAAAACAAATTCATCGATATTTAAAAGAAAAACTGATGCTAAAATCTCGTTAAATTTAAGTTCACCAATATACGAAAGATCGCCTTGTGCTAAATTGAGCAAAGGGCTGTTCCATGATATTTAAGATTCCTCTTGCGGATTTAGTATGGTTTGATAATATATTCAAACCAACAAACTTGAACGCGCACATGTTAGCTTATACATGAGGCGTTTTAAAAGAATCCTTCAAGAAAAACCTGGTGATATCACAAAGAAATGGTGTATCCTGTTCTTGGATATTAAAATATATAGGTATCCAATCCACTCAAGCTTAGGTGTAAGAATACATATGAAATGTAACACCATATAAAGTGTAACACAGACAAAGGTTAATGACCATAATTTTTCCAACCGATCGGAAGAGCAATGATTGTTTTGTCCGCTTGTGATTCAAGCTGAAGGCAGGATTGAACTAGCCAGAGTCCAGCGAGAGTTGTGATATTCACCAACAATATCTTGTAGATGCTAGTCTTAAGGAGTAGCAAACACGTTCTCATTTTATTATTGGCTGCATCTTCACATGTCCGATACGCTTATCCGAGGAACGATGGTACAGCTGTGAATGAAATAAAGATCTAAAACGGAATACGACAATGTGCGCCCACCGCAGCCCCTCTAATTCGCCAAATATACAAGAAGAAAAAAAAGGATACACGGAAACCGATTATCACAGATGAGGTGAAAAAGCTTTTGTCAATTCCTGTCAGAAGCATCTACTCTTGTGATAAAATCAAGCATATATTGAAGTTGAAAAAAAGCTGCCTAGCATAATTTTTTTAAAGATAAGTAAAACGATGTTTTTAACGGTCTTGAAAGATTAGCAAATCATGCCACGCGCTGAGATTTCAAAACACCTATTTTCGTAAGAGTAATCTCGCAGTTCTTTTGCTTGGAGCTGCGCACACGGGAGTTTCGACTGGAACTGCAAATATATACATACATACATACATACATACATACATACATACATACATACATACATACATACATAAAAAACTTACAGGATACGGGAGGTCGCGGGTTCGAACCCTGGCCGGGTCATACCAAAAACTAATAAAACTGGCACTAGCAGCTTCCTCGCTAAGCGCTCAGCATTAAGAGGTTAGTATTAGGAGTGGTCGGCCTGGTGTCAGGATAATGTGACTGGGTGGGACATCATACTACATGTCTGCGGCATGAGGCCTCAGTGCTAGACATCACTATAAACTGTCATACTGCAGACGTATTAGCGATATGGCTGAAACTTTGTTAAAGCTGTGTTAGATATCCAAACCTATTATATGCTCATTGTTTTCTCCGTTAACTTTACATTGTCAGAATCGTGCAATATTTTGCAATACTGAACTCCTCGCGCTGACTTCATATTGCATTCACGCGAATAAAGGAACTACTTTCTATTGTAAACAAACAATTTGTTTCTGAATGAACTAAAGTAGATGTTTAGTGGACTGACACATACAAACTGCTTTGGCACATTCCGCGCTAACTTTTTTGATACATTGTTTCAGATTTAGGCTAGCTGTAGACGCCAGACAGGGTCCTTACAATAACATGCAAGTTATAAGACATAAACTGTCTTCTTTAGCTGGTAATAAAAATGGCAAAAATATACTTACAATTTTACATCCTTACATCCTGAATTTCCTCAAAATGTACTTTAGTAGTTCTGCAAATCCGAATTACATGAGCCATGTCATGGGTTCTCAAGCTTGATTACACATTTCGAAATTGTACTGTAATTTCGAGTTTATTCCAAGTGCAGTTACATCTTCCTTACTGCACTCAAAATGAAACAAACATTAAATTCCACAGCGTCTTTTCGATAATTGCAATTGGGAGACTTCATATTTTTCCCACATTATGATCTGAATCATTCAGTGACAGAACAGAAACACGCACGCCGATGTCAACACACTTCAATACGATTAAATTGGCAGACGCTGCTGGAATCCGATGTAAGTTACTTCATGTAGATAAATCCAGACCATAATCACGAAATTTGCGTCGAATCGACAAAATACCAAAACGTATTCATTCCAGATAAAATGGAAAAGTTGTTGCAATGCGCATTCATTAACAATATTACTCCAAATTTCAATTTTAAGTAGACCAAACACCATTTTCTTTCGAAACTTACGTCTAGCGCCCGACCAACTTCAAATTTGTCTAGGCGGAGTTACGTGCGCATTAATAATGTTTTTGTGTAATGATGCAGCTACGCTTGTGTATTTAGTTTGGAATACGGCATACATTCAGTTACTTTGTTTCTTGTAGTGTATTTTTGTTTATATATTTAAGCCTTGGGTAGAATAAGAAAATGAGCATATAATAAAAAGGTTACTGCATTTGTATGGAAAACTATGAACTCGTTTTGTCGGATGGATATACTGCACTCCCAAGGTCGTGCAGTATAACCATCCGAAAAACTCGTTCATATTTTCCCATACAAATGCAGTAACCTATAAATACAGACATACACACACTCACACATACATACATACATACATACATACATACATACATACATACATACATACATACACTCACACATACATACATACATACACACACACTCACACATACATACATACACACACTCACACATACATACATACATACATACATACATACATACATACCTACATACATACATACAAACATACATACATACATACATACATAGCTGATCATAAAACGTGTCAAGTAGTTGGAGGAGATGATCATATAATAAATGTTCAGTCAATATGTCTCATGCTGACGGCATTGACAGCTCTCGAGAAAGGTTGGATAGCAGTAATAATAATAATAATAATAATAATAATAATAATAACAATAATAATAATAACATTACAAATAATAATAATAATAATAATAATAATAATAATAATAATAATCATCCATTTTTTATATCATGAGGGTAATAAATTTAGCACATGCTTATATTTAATTTGGCTGTCAAAGGAAAAGTAATAAATAGGTGGTCAAAGGTCGAGACTGAAAACCCACCGGTTAGTCTAGGAAGAGTGTATGTTACACATAAGCTTTCGTTGATTAAGCCGGCTGAACTAAGTACCTAGTCCTATCCAACAAGTTGCAAAAATCCATACACCTACTGGGTTCACTTCAGGGCGAGCGGCGGTGTGAGCTAATTAGTTCCAGGATACATCTTATTTACAATGAAAAATAATTAAATCGGTGTCGAACTTCACTTTGTCCGATAACTGTAACATGTTATACCTTTGTCAACCGGTAAATCAGATCGCAATATTGACCAACTTTGCGATGTCAACTAGGCTGAATTCACGTAGAGATCTGCATTCCTTCTACAGTGGGTCTCGGTCTTTAAGGGAATACAAATATTTCATGAACAGATACACTACAAGAAAATACTAGCTCATGTATATTACACACACACACACACACACACACACACACTCTATATTTGGCACAACGTGGATACTAATTATTTTAAGAACATGGAGTGAGACGCCACATAAACATATATACTACCGTCATAAAACGAGAATCAAGCAATGAGATGAATAATAGCAAAGCAACACATAAGCTACTTCAGTAACATCGTAGCGAATACTACATAACGAAGCAGTAGATTAAGGTATGTATTAGATTAAATGATTAATGAAATGAATACACGAAGGCATATAACTTAGGGGTTTGAAGACCGACACACCGAATTCCATTATTATAACCAGGATTTATCAGGAAAAACGATGACTGAGACCAGTTTGTGATACGACTGATGCGACTGCCTGTATCAGCGCCATATCCACGTTATCATGCTCTGTGCATAATTTGTAAACATCCTTAAGTTTCTTATCGGAAATTAGTTCCAATGTAAATAAAGTCTGAGAAATTTCCCACAAGTTACTGCTCAATCCAGTAGAAACATAGGTATTTCCGTCACGTCGAGAAAGAAACCTGGGATTCGCCGACATTGAGAACTATGTCCGGGACGACTACTTTTGTTGGTTGTCATATGGTGCTGAGTAAAATGTTGGTAGCAATAAAGGTAAAATAAAAACTGTTGCCTAATTCCCGGGAAGACAAAACCTTCAATCAACTGCAAATATACATCGAAAGGCAAAACACCCCACCCCCTTTACAGGCACACAAAAGCCGGAAGAGCAAAATCCTGCAAATACAAAGTCAGCATATTCTATATATATACCGCAGTCTTTTCTAAAAAATAAAAAGTCAAAGATCTCAGTTCTAACATCATCACAGGATGAAACCGACAGCAAACAGGTGACAGGGAATACTTTTGGCATAATCACTAAAATATTTTGGTCACCTGAGTTCAGTTCTAAATAAAAATTTGCTTCTTTACATACTAACCATGCTCCCCCTTACATCCGAACATCAATTAACGGTTGAAACAAGTTTCTGGTCACAGCAGCTTAACAATCCTAGTCTACCTCCATGTAAAGTTGACTTTGGACGCTACCGCTATTTAGGAAAACTGTCATGAACAACAAGAGATATAGAGTTCTCCACATGAAGTTAAATTTAATTTTCATTCATAAAATGATTTATGTCTCTATTAGACCACATCATTTCATGCTACATGAAAAGAGCACGCGCACGTTATGTGATAAGAATAAACAAGAAGGTTCCAAGCTTGTGCTACGTGACTAGGATTGCTATTTAGGAAAAACCAGTTATGGCTCGGCTTAATAAATACGTTAAATATTGCTTATGTTTCTGATGTATGACCATGATATAAATGTAACTACGGATTTAGATGCATGGCCGACAAGAGTGGGGGGCAATAAGGGATATATCCCCGGGGCCCGGGACCCCTTATGGGCCCAGGCCGAACAACACTTTTTAATTTTATAAAATAAAAATTTTGTATGAACAAGAACTGGGACAGGTCCGGGTGTTTCTTACCCCAGGCCCCGTGATCGCTCTCTACGGCCCTGTTTAGATGCACCTAAAATCCATACTATCTCTAGCAAATAAAACATATCTGTCTGCACATATAGGTGTAGGTTAACATTTAAAACAATTTACACTATATGAAACATTTCACTCCGTATAAACACAGACAAGCTGAAAGAGACTTGAGGAGTTAAGCATATTCACTCTTTAGCGTCGGGAATATTATCGTAGCCTCCGTATGTACGTCTGTCGGTAAAATGAACTCCTCCTATGCCGCTCTGCGCAAATTCAGTCAACGTGATACATTAAGTATCCATGAGGTAACCCTGTGCAAGCGATGTGCTTACTTTTGGTTCCCTTATCTGGGGTCCTGGGATGGGGGCGGGGGCATTACCAAGTGTACAACATTTTAATTACATGATCAGTTGGAGTATTGGATGGGGACAAGGGAGCATTGACAAGTGTACATGGCTCCCTCATCTGGTGTCCTGAGAGATTGCCTAGTGTGCAATATTTCGATTGTTTCAATAGTTTATGAATCAAATTATAGGTATGCAATTATATAATCATATATTTTTCGGATAACAGGTAAAAATCTCTGTAACACGGCCCAGGGGTGGTGGGTGTGATTGGAGACAGAAGGAGGACGGTGGGATTTTCGTACTGCCTCAGAGGAATCAATATGTACTCAATCGGGTGAGAACTAGTTGTTACTGGTCTTCCAACTTGCTCTGGATCAAGTGAAAATGAAGAAGAAATTAAAAAGAGACTGGAGGGTTGATATATATATATATATATATATATATATATATATATATATATATATATATATATATATATATATATATATATATATATATATATATATATATATGCGCCTGCCCTTTCTAATTATCATGATGTAAAATATCCGTGACGCCTTTTATAAGACAGTTTTCTAACGGAACTTTTTAACTTAGTTTGGAGCAACTTTTAAGATAAGGTGACGGATGGAGCTGGAGGTGGGTGAGAGATGGTAACCGCTCCACGTTCCAAATATAATTCAAATGGTCTTCGATAATCTTTTCACACCTTCGGAAAGGTACATTTGGTGAGTTCTTTTATATATCTCACAATATGATCAACAACACAATAATCATTAGAAAATGAAGAAGAAATGTGTTTACTGAACATGATAGCCAAGCCTGCCATCTTTGTGTGACTCTGATGTCAAAGTGAAGGAAAAGCTGACCTAAAACCAATTAGATTCCCAAAGTGTGACGGACGTAATGATGGAAGGGCGGACGGACAGATGGACAAGGATAACAGAATATGCACTTTCCGCATTCATTGGAATGAAATGTTAAGATATATCTCTTTATTTAGTTTAAGGGAGGTATTAATATTGAAAGCCACCAGATCATCGCACAGTTGACAGCGAACTTAATACAGGTGATAAATAATCTATCATTTGCTTTTAGAAAAGCTGTAAGGAATATGAAATTGTTTGTTTTGCTTGATACTTAACGGCAGATCAACACTTGAAAGGCTATAGCGCACAAGGAAATAGATGTAAAGTGTCATGTTCAGAGATACAACACAGAAAGATTCAAAACCTAGTCCGGCACGTTGCAAGCTGAGTCACCGCCGTTCCTCAAAGAAGCAGTAGACATCTGTTTATTGTATATTTATATGTCTTCTGTGAATATCATGTGAAGTTTTAATTATGCAAAATAACATTTTCATCGGTACTTAAATGTTCAGCCTCATCTCTTGCAAAGACGAAATTTTTTAGTTTAAATTAGTGCTTGATAGTAAATGAAAGAATTAATGAAAATTGGAACCCAACGAAACAAAAAGTGATTCTACGGTACCTTTTTGTGTCCTTCACTGTCTGTTACAGATTCATGAAAACTGGAAGCCAGATAATAAAAGTGATTGTGGGAAACCTTTAAGACGTTGTCTCCATTTACATTAACTCATAGGAGCAGAAATATTCTGCAGATGGTGCATATAAATCCTGAACATCTTTGTCAAACAAAAACAGTTTGATAAGATAAATTTATCTGATTTCTGTTTGCTGTATTTAAGTTAGGTTTCAGTACGGTACATATATAGATGAACATGATAACTGTATACGCAAGTCTAATTCGCTATAGTTGGATGAGCTTTCAGCCAAAGTGATTTTGTAGATTATTTTTCATTGCTTTATCAATACGTCGTTGAGACATTCCAAATACATTCACCTGGTTAAATCAAAAGATAAAGGATCTTTCAAAAGACATTTTTTTATGGCTTTTGCTGGTGAAAGATGTCTTAGAGCTGAATTACTCTGTCTCCGTCTCTCCATCTCTCTCCCTATCGGTTTCTCTCTGTCTCTTTCCAATACATTTGTCACGTTAGTCATTATTTCAAAGCAAATACTTAGCACATTCTCTCTGTCATTTTGGATAACACACCTAACACAGTATATTGACTAACACAGTAGATAGTATGATAACTATCACAGTAGTCATGATAGTAACTAACACAGTCGACATGATTGTCACTTACAAAGAAAATGATATATCGGCATTAAAATATCATTCAGCGTTCTTCTTCGCAGTGATGAAATCTCCTCCTGACATCTGCTATCGTCACTTTTTAGGCATTAACGTTTTTGTAAAGTCTTGTGAACCTTGCGAATGTAACAGCATATGTCCCGAAGGCAGTCGTCCAGAAGGTCAACCAGATGTTCTGGAATCACGAATATTTTTTATTACAATTTTAATCCATTATGTCTAATAAATGGGCAACGTAAATCTGCATGTCTATGGATATTTCTCCCACGTTACACAATTTGAGAAATTATTAAAGTTTTCCTTTGAAAGTATATCATTTGCCCCCATGCAAATGTTGAGCTCATTTCATGCGTCCTGGGTGTGTCTTGCTCAGCATTAGAATATATCGTGTATGCGTATGATTCATAATAGATAAGTGATAACATTTATAGAACTCATTTGATATTATGCAAAAGGAAAGGTTGGATAATATTTTCTTCTAGATGATGGATAAAATTAAGTATTGCGCAAAGATAGAAGATATCATTCCTAACTGAAGACTGCAACAAAGTATTGGGTTTGTGCTCTCTGCAGAAGGCTGCCTTATGCGGACGTCTGTCCCCCATATCTTGACTTGACCCTAAGGTCTGCAAAGCTATGGTTAAAAACATTGCTACTTCATCTGACATTTGGTGCAAGTTAAATAAGATATTGTCTCTATTTGCCAGATGAAATCTTTATTTTAAAACTTCAATATGGAAACATTTTTTAAGGCATTGAAGCGTCTGGATTTGCATCACCTGCTTGCTTTCCATCCACCATGGATTTCGACTCTATCAGATGACTAAGCTGCCATGTTTTTTTTTCTTAAGCTTAATGACAAAGACAGTTTGGACTTCAAGTCATATTCTAGTTGTACACATGTAATTAAACTCCATTTTAAATGCAAAAGCCCATGATTCAAATGATGTAGGGTTGTTATGAAACACGCGCCTCAAACGACTCTGACATTACTATTCATCTTTGGTCGCGTTATTTTTTGAAAGCCTTCTGCCGACCCCCTCATAATATAGCTTCGAGAGTGATTATTTATCTATTTTCAACGGTTTCCTTTTATCACCGGCAGCTGTCGACATGTTATGCTGAGAATAGGGTTCAGGCTTAGACGAGACCGTGAACTGTGGTTTGCTTTCTTGTACAACCCCAAGATGGCCAGCTGCAGAAATGTCTGCAAAAAAAGAAACTGCATGTGGAATAAGCAACCCTTTGAAAATGTAGTTTGAAACATTAATATAGATGCAGCGAAGATAAAGGATTTTAAACAAAAGAGAGAAAAATTGATCTTTAGACCGTGTTGTTGCAGACTTGGGGATTACGTCTGGCAGCTGGACTGTTGATAGAAAATCACGTATTGCTGGTTATGTTACAGCAAATCAAATTCAATTTTGTCTTTGTCGACTTCTTTTTCTTTCATAACCATTTTGAATATTACATTCTATAATCTCTTTGTTCAAGAACTTGAAACGCGAATTTTCAAAAACTAATGTGCGTGCGAAAAATTGAGTTTCTGTGCACGTTTCAGTCGCGGAGATGAAATTGTTTACGAACAGACCTTGATAAAGCTCAGCCATTCTATTCATGTGCAATTTAATTTCATGCCCTCAATAGTTAATATTACGTAATTATTCTGCCAGTGCGAAGGAACAGATAGTTTCTAAACCAGTTCGAAGCTTCCCGCGCTAAACTCTTAAACACGACTTTCATTTTTGGCGCCAAATGTCACGCGCAGACTCCAAGCCATTGTGCACTCCCTGCAATCAATGTGCAAATGGGAATGGCTTTGTGTAGCCGGGTTTCATGCGGTACCACCCGGCGTTTATTGTTGGAGTATGGCTTGCTGGGAAAGCCTTGGCAACAGATTTTAAGAACATCAGCAGTAATATATAGCTATGAAAGTATTATTTCTTTTATAGATGAAAACTGGAAAATAAAGATATAACTGAAGATGGAATGAAGAATGCCTACCTTTAACTTTTGAATGCACTTTGTTTTGTCTATCGGCGTACAAAGCGAATTTGCTAAAGCATTGCACTGGGAACCCGATAATTTGTTTTCAAATGATACAGTTGTATAATTCAGCATTGTATACATTTGGTTTCATTATTGTAATATGAAGAACAAATTTCTTTGGAAAAGACAAGGTGTGTTTGATTTAAAATAAGTATTACGTTGTACAGTAAAACCGTCTTGAGTAGGAAGTTTAAATTAGTGGAGAAGTAAACGTGGCAGGTAGTTGAAAACTCTCAACTTCTATATCTGTCCCAAAGAACTTTTCTCTCAGCCGATTCGATTACATGTAAGACATATATAGGGGCTTCCTAATTATAATTAGTCTTTAAGTAGTACTTAACGACGCTCCGTGATAGGAACGCATTGTATTTTTTGTGTTTATTAATTTGTTTAGCTGTCCAATTGCAGTTACACAATCTGGATGTAAATATGACAAACACAACACTTTGGGAATGGCAGAAATCACGGCTCGCTCTGAAGATAAAATAAATCTAGTTTATGTTTGTGTGACATATAGAAAGCTGTACAATATCACATGACACAAAACTTTAAGTATAAGGAAAAACTAAATTTAAAATAAATAAAATGCGTACAAAGCATCGTGGTCTTTAATGACTTTCCAAATACTTTCCATAAAGTGACACACCTCTCTTTCACCTATTTACCATTAAAAATCTGTCATTTGATCCTCCCGTTATCTTCATGACTGTTCAAGTACCCAGAAAGACCATTTCGATAAAACATATTCCACATATTAATTTTGTACACTGTCTTGTTGACCGATTGGTCATTGAAAAATACCGACTCACAAAATGTGGTAACAGATCTGATTTCCTGCTATAAAAAGCAATTTAAGGGATCTCTAAAATCTTTTTTTAATTAATATGTTAACACACTATACACTGATTATTTGTCGGTAATAAGATTCAAGTTTTTTTTTTTTTTTAAAATTATAATTTTCAATGCATGTATATAAAATATTAAAATTAAACAAATTGTCAGTGTAGAAACCAATCAAACATTAGTATCGACAGATTTCAATCAGGGAGTAGCAATGATGGCGCGGATAAATTACAAGGAGAGCAAACAATGTTGTCATTTTTAATACATCGCCAACTAGCCGTTATTTTAAAGGCATATTAAGATTATCATAGGTTTAGCATATTAAATATATCAAGAAGGAATTATCTATTTAAAAATCGTATATCTGTCATTCTCCCGGCGTCATTAGCCTGCCTTCCCTTTGCACCCACATCTATTATAGTTTTCATGTTTTTAGTAAAACAGTTTTTTCACATAACACACCTTGTTAATGCCACTGATGGAATGCTGTACAATTTAGCACAATTTTTTTAAAAGAAATTTATAAAAGAATTGTAAGAAGGTCAAGCGTGCTCTGTATTTTACACTTGCTTATACATAAAAACACGTTTTTATTCTCAATAAACATGGTGTGTATCTTGAATACAATAACTGCTGTTTAAAAAGAAACCCACAAAAAACAACATGTTTTTTAAAATACCGTTTCATTGTATCCATAATTTTCCAACTATGGGCCGAGAAGCAATCCCAAGACAGCCGTGCATACTCTTGTTTTTTGTATGTATTGACAGACAGCGAGAATGAATCAAAATGAGTACATGATAAGTTACATATAATAAAATTCAAACAAACAAACAAATTAATCACGGTGATTAATAATATCGGTAATATATGTAAAGTAAAACATAGTCAGTAATTGGAATATCTTCAATATATGATGTCAAATTGAAGAAAAAGTACGTTTTCTCTTAATTCATCCTGTTTGCAGTTCTCAAAAGCCATGAATTTCTATTTTGTAAGATTGATGAGGAGGATGAAAATCCGTGATCTTTGCGGCGTTAAATATATCAGTATTTTAAGTCTTCACGGAATGAATAACTAATTGTAGATATAATCTTATTGATTCTTGATACAACCGTATTAATTGTAGATACAACCGTATTAATTGCAGATACAACCGGATTAATTGTAGATACAACCGTATT
>JAECUM010021820.1:0-25198 GCA_016617855.1 Megalonaias nervosa | reverse complement strand
GTAACTAGAAACATAACAGAGCGAGTGCATTTGACAGACTTTAGAGCGTGATATCCTTAAATGCAAGACTTTAATGATTATGGGTTTACTTGTAAGGATTTTCACTCTTCATTTTTTCATTTCTAAATTCAAATATACATTTGTGTGAGGCCTTTGCAAGCTTGTGGTCTATCTCGGTAGAAGACGCAGTATCCATTTTACGATTGTCACCTAATTTCGGTTTGCAATCAACGTTAATCAACGTCTGATTTATCCATCGTTTTCAAACACGATTATGATGCGAGTTGACATTGCTACTTAAACATTGTATTACTATATTTAATCTCGAACTATGTTTCTAAAACAAATGCTTACAATGTGTCGTAGAGTATTTCACTTATCCAATATTGCTAAATGGTTTATTGTTGACACATTTTAATATCTGTATATCCTGATGTGGAGAGAGAGAGAGAGAGAGAGAGAGAGAGAGAGAGAGAGAGAGAGAGAGAGAAAGAAGAAGAAGAAGAAGAAGAAGACGAAGAATGAATTAGGCCGTAATATGGAAATATGGGTCTGAATAACACACATAAGAGCAGATATACTTCCTGAATGGAAAAAGAAAGCAGCTCTAAAAGTAATATCGCCACTGTGGCGATAAAACTGGTAACGACACAGTGACGATATCATTTTCTCCCACTGACATATTTCAATATCTCACAATGAAATATATTAGGGGATAGGGTAGTATTTTTAAAATAGCTGTACATGTCTGCGTGTCAGACTTCAAAACTTTTTACTATGTCAGTAGTTTGTTTAAATGTCAACAGCTATCATTACACGTGCTTTACTTATTGCGCAGATTCTTCATTTCATAATCGTGCATCATGGGATGGACTGAAGGAAGTTACCATGGCTAGTACGTGTGTGTAAATTAGTGTTGCCACCTAAAAACGCGCAAGACTAACCGAGATATAAGAAATCAGAGGCAAAAATATTGGCTAAGTTCTATCAACTGAATGCCCTTGTCTCGCTTGTATGTTACGCTAGATGGTGTAAGTTTTTTTTATGTGGAATTTATAGACTGGGTTTGTATTGCAGAAAACTTTGCTTAAGAGTAACATTTCCTGAAACAGAACCAGAAAATCCATAATACAACTACGCCATCTACATAACCAAAATGCGGACGAATTCCATTGATAAGTGATAGATACTATCTATGTATCTATTTGAGACATCTTGTAAGTAGACATGTGTCGATGATCTGATGAAAGATAGAATACAACCAGGAAACAACCTATCGTGTAACAATCATTACTTAGTTCAACACAGGATCGACATTCTAGCCGATTGTTGATTTGTTAGATATTGAATTTTTCACGTTTGTAATCCAAAATCATCCCATCTTCGTATCAATGATCTCTAATTGGGTGCGATCCATCGCAGGGCTTATCAAAGGATACAATGATACATATCGTATTCATCAACATACCAAACCTTTCTGCTCTGTTGCATGCTAACACTCAGTTTATTGACGCCATGTGAAAGAAGAACTTAGATACAATATGCAAATGCTCGAAAAAACATTAAAAAAAAGAATGCTGTAAATATGGTTACAACTCAGATTGTAGAATCTTGTTGCAATATTTATTCATTAAAGATTTGGTCAAATTTTAAGTTCAAAGATGTTATCGTTTCTTAATTGTGTCGAAAGGATATAATCAACTTGACCTATTGGGTCAATTTATTATTGAAATATCTGTTTGTGAAATCCTGTAAATGTATTAAGTCAATCTCATTTGATACATTAGACAAATCAGAAAAGTGGTGAAATTAGTAGGTGGTTGAATAATATGTATGCATATTAAGTACTCTATCTTTGCATGCAGAAAGATAAATCCGTCTGAGTTCCTAGAATCTGTAGGGTAACTGTTTATTGCAAATCGTAAAACTTGATATCCACTCCACCAAGATCTGACAAAAGGGTTCATAGCGCTGCAACATATCGGTCGCTGTATTAGACTAGCGTTATCTTCGTTTTTGACTGATCTTCAGATTATTATTCATATGGACCGTTATCTGCCTTTCAATATTGTAAACCAGTCCTTCTACCCGGGGTTTAAACGGATACTATTTCTTTATAACACTGACACCGGATCAGGTTTTAAATCAGGAACCTTTTGATCGGAAATGAAACCCAAATGTTCGGCAAAAAATATAATTTTTCGAAATGAGAAAAATTGAAAGGTTTTTAGGCCTCATTAAAAAAAGCTTAAATGCACACATATTTTTGGGATTATTTGTAGATGCTGTTAAGTTAACCAGCCTTAAATGCACACATATTCAGTTTCAGGGATTATTTTTAAATTCTACTGCACCATAAATATGGGGTTAAGAATTACCACGCAAACTTTCTGATAATAAAGACGATGATGGTGAGTACATCTGGCAATGAACTATTGCATACATAAGGAATCACTAAAAGAAATGTTGAACATCATTTTCATGTTAGAAAATAAGAACTGTATACATTTTTGTTATTCGATTCCTGTCAGCAATTGTAAGGGTGCAAATTTCTGTCGATCTATGAAGAGCACATTAATTTGGGCAGGTGAACGATTAATTAGATTTATGGGGACCGGCGCGTATTTAAATCACCATAATGCACGGATATGTAATGGATGTGTCAGGAGAGAAACGATTCTTAATTAAACATTCGTTTATTTAACCGTCAGACAGACTGATCTTGTATCGGAATTGTCAGATTTTGAAATTGTCCAGGATTAGTTATTTGGGAATCCAGAGGTCATGCATACTACAATTTGGCGCCTAGTTATAAAAGGCGGGAAAGATATTTAATCCGGATTGGTTACGCTACATAAGGGGCGTGATTCCCACACGAGAAATTTTTAGTCAGTCTACACCTTTCTGCAAGAGAAAACAAATGTAGGAGACTCTGAGGTCGCATTTAGAAGAAATTCACTCATAATAATTATCCAAGGGATCGGATGTCTGGAACGTCAACGAACACGATTTTGGCGGAAGAAATGAGCGAAGCTTGAAAACACAAGGTATTTTGCGCCAGTCTCATGTAATTCGTTGATATCAATATAACGATTCGTTTGATTTATTTGCTTATATTTGCATGAATTTATTTGTTTAGATTCGTAGATCAATTTTCTTGATATGAATACAACTGTGTGAGTTCATCTATATGAATCCGTACAATGATATTCTTTATAGAAGTTTGACGAATTGTTTGAATGTGTCGTCTTGATTGTTATAGGAAAACATGTATCTAAGAATTTCGTGCCTTACTTTAGTTGATATGAGTTACGAGAATCCGTGTGAATTCACCGACCTTAGATGATTTCACGTATGATAAAGACTTGAGTGCGTATTGACTGAAATTAACATTGTTAAAACATGAAGTGAGATTTCATATATGCTAAAGACTTGAATGTGTGTATTTGCTAGAAATAATGTAGTTAAGCCATGTAATGAATTTCATTCATTCATTTGTGTAATTGAGACGAGACCGGAACGGTTGTCTTGAGGGTGATGTTAATGTGAGCCAGGATGAAATAGCCGTTAGGAAGTACATTAATCTTATGAACTAGGTTTGTTTATGGTCTGCCATGTTTAGCTTGACCAGATAGCCTTTGGTATCTATTTGAATTCCGATAGAACTATATCTGACATAACGAGATGGGGAATAATGATCTATCCCCAGTAGGATATCTGACAGAAGATTTAGGTTGCTTCTTTGTTTATTTTTGGAAGGTGAAATAGCTCCACGGGACGTATCCACGTACCTACCTATCGAAGTATCTACGTATCACGTACTTACGAATCCACCTACCCACACAAAGTTCAAGGGCCGAAAGAGGCGAGACAATAGAGAGTTTGGAGAAGGGAAAAGTGGAAAGGACCAAGACGAACAGTCGCAGAATAGTTGGAGAACAGTTACAGTGAAGTTGGAATGAACTGGAAATAATCAAGTTATGAAGTTGTACAAGGCAATGACTTCGATTGTTCACTCGATTCTATGATGAACTAATTCTATCATTTAAAACAGATCGGCTATTTATATAAATATATTTGAGTTTGAAATTCGGTGAATGATTTATTTCAAAAAGAAGTGTATCTTCCCAATGTAATGCATTATCACAGTTGTTTATGTAATTGATTAAATTGTTATTTTCATGTACGGGGGCTAGTGTTATTCTGTTTTATATATCTGTTCATATCTCTATCTATTCCACCGATAAGTTTCACACTTTATATTGATATTTACTTGATCCGGGCAATAACACCGAAGGCGAGCACCCTCTAGATAACGATAACCAAATTTCCACTACAACCCACCCCCAACAAAGTGGGGGAATACGTAGCAGCAATCAATGATATATAGTATTCTGCAAGGTTCTTAAAGGTACTTGGCAAATCTCAGGTTACGTGCATCAGAGTTGACAATTTAGCTAACAATGACTGTTTTCTCCATGTCGAAATAAAATTTGGATACATCAGTCAATTCAGGGTCTGTCTATACGTTATGCTGGAGTTCTAGCAAGTAAAGCAAGAGTTGAAGTGAACGAAATGTAAATTGAATACTTATGAAGAAATAAGATTTTGCAAATTTCTTTCTTTCATTTATTTATTTATTTGTTATTAGTAATGGTGGTGGTGGTGGTGGTGGAAATAGCAGGAGCAGGAGTAGCAGCAGCAACAACAGCAACAGTAGTAGTAGTAGTAGTAATAGTAGTAGCAATAGTAGTGCACTGTGTGCTCAGTTAGGGAGATGAGGGCCTTCAGAATTAAGTGTTTAGTGCGTACACAGGTGTCCATTCACGTTACGTATCTTAAATGGATACAATTCTTGTTTTGTACATTGTTACAAATAATACTTTATCTGTTTCTATTCCTAACATGTTGACACGCTAGCGTTGGGCATTAAACTCGCATTAAATATCTCTCTGCATGCATATTGCTACTGATGCGTCTTAATTCATTAAGAAATCACTAACTTTAAAATTAAAAAAAAATTCTCCAGATGTGGGAACATTTTGGAAAATATGTGTCAAACGCTGCAGTCGATGCGATTTTATTATTATTTTTGTATATTATGTCAGAGTATCCCCCAGGGGTATAAAATTGAGGATTAAAAAAAACCTTGGTGTCAGAACTGGGGGTCAAATAAAAAATGTAGGGGTCAAAAATGTACTGACAAATTTTCATCTGACCCATACTTTTTTCAGCTTGAAATAGGATATTGCAACTTGCACAACATGCTCTCTCTCTCTCTCTCTCTCTCTCTCTCTCTCTTAAAATACAAATAAACCAACACGCACAATTAACACACAAATGCATTGTTCATTGATAGGATAATTTTATTAGTTCATTTTCCTTTTAGTTTAAAGTCGTACTTTTAACAGTCTCCTTATAATCTCTTTGTAGCAATATTATAGACCAACACATTATGTATAAGCCAAATAAATCTGTCTAACCAAATGACAGTCAATTTACTGCCTGTCATAAAATGTGTACTATCATCGGTTTCATGGTACTTCGTCTTAAAACAAAAATCAAAGAGGCTAATGATTAATCTTCTCCTTAATAAGTTACATTTGAACTTTTAGATCTTTCTTTCGTTTCAGCAAAGTTAAAAACCAACAAAATCTGCAATGACCCCTGACTTTGCAATCCAAATAATGGATTTTTCTTTGCAAGTTTACTAATTTCTTTGTTGTAAAAGAATGTCTTGGGTGATAATGTTTTCTACAGATATCTTGTGGCGAACAAAGGCAGATTTTTTTTTAAATTCTTAAACCCTGTCACGAAAAGATTATCCACTTTTGCAGTCTTCGCAATCACGCCATCAGAAGTCACACCGGTAATCCCAATCGACGTGCCGTATTCCAGTCACGGGAATTATTTTCACCATTCTTCATTAAAGTTAGATCCACAGCTACTCTTTTGTGTTCTACTTCTTTCACTTTAGTGGCTAATGATTCTTAGAGCATACCGTTTTAATCTGGAGATCACTTTCTAGTGCAACAAACATTGAGGTTAAACATCTGGATGACATCTTGCTGAGCTCGATGGAAATCGCGTGAGAGCTCGCGAGATTAGGGGAAGCCACTCGTCATAACATTGCCTGTGCTAGTCTGGTTCTCTATTTTGTATGCTCCGTGTAGCGGAGTACCACGCAGGGAGCATACGAAACAGGGAACCAGACTAAGCCTATGCGCGAAGCATACAAGATGCCGTACCTCATCTAAAGCATTGGATATTAAATAAATCCTGATTGCATTTTGCAAATCGTTTGCGTCAAAAAAAAACGCATGGCAACAAAACATGTGCGTCAAATTTCTCCAGCATGCATCCCTGACGCACAAATGTGTGTAAAGGGAAACACTGTATGTGCACATCTAGGACATAAGGCACAAGTTCATGGTCAGTTCCGATGAATGTTCGAAGGACTTTAAACGCACGTACTTTCTATGTTAACTTCACTTAACATACTAGTTTCATGCAGATACGTAGTAATCTCATCAGTTTGGTTTGGCTGTGGAAAACCATGTATATTACTTGTACATAGAAGACAGTCATGGTTCTGTTTCCAAGCTTGATGATGGTACTTGGTTAAAAAGACACAGTAAAGTCACGTGACCCTGGTGAGTGTGGAGAACACAAGGATGTTTATGTCACGGCCTTTCTTTTTCTTAACCTCACACCACATTGTAGCTGATCGTTGTAGGACAAGGCCCAAGGGATACATACATACATACATACATACATACATACATACATACATATATGCGTGCGTGCGTGCGTACATACATATGCCCACACACATATACATACATACATACATACATACATACATACATACATACATACATACATACATACATACATAGGAACGGAGGGAGTGAGGGAGAAAAAAAATTGTTAAATGGTTGTACTGTAAATTAGACAATATATGATATCGACATTTTTATATTACTCAACCTCAGTGTGCAATTGTGTTGAAGATCTGAAGCAAAACAAAACAAGTTTACAAATCAATCATTCCTGTATCTATCGCATTCTTAGGATTTGACAGATATTGAATTTATCGTATTAGTTGTTAAAATAACCTGTTTCCAAATCAGTGACCCTTTATAAGGTGCGACCAGGATCTAATGATAAGGATTCCAATAACAAGCATTGTAATCACATAGAGTTAATATTTATGCTCCGATGGATATTAATATCCTTCCAAATGCAGTGTGTACGAGCTTTAGCACACCAGCCATATTCAGAAAGGTCACGTGATCGGAATTGTAAAAAGCTGTTATTTCTTTCCATTTTTTATAGTAGCTTGAGTCAGGGTTAACATTTTTATTAACACGGATTGACAGACTATACTGGTTGTTGTCATAGCCAAGAAGACGGACATGTGACAGTGTAGATGAAAAGTTAATTCTGTGTAACTTAAGGAACCTGGCTTTAATTTTGCAAATTTTCTAAACTCGTAATCTCGACATACTAAATTCCTCTAATCTGTTGTTCCTTCATTGCAACAAATCTTTCCGTCAGAAACATTGTCTGATTTGGAACACGTGACATTATGCAGTGTGAGATCACGTAAGTAAAAACAAGTTCATTTTTCTTGGCAGTATTTTTAGACAAGAATCCATTGTTTTGTACTACAAGGTATGCTTGCACGAGTCTTAACTCAGCACGTGAGACTGAAGGTTGCTCTAGGAAGTATTAATAAATTACAAATCTAAAGAAAATTATGAAGTTACAGGTGCATTTGCATTTAGTAAAAAATCAAAGATAGTGAAACTAGATGACTTTCTTTTGTCCCACGAAAACTTTCTTCCTTGCACTGTTTTTTAGAATTTAAATCAGCGGAGATCTTGTCAACGGTTACTTGACACCCCGTGCTTAACTAACATTCGACGTAGTTAATCGCGCTGAAAGGTATAGATCACCATGTGAAACATTTTCTATCTTATTCGACATTTATCATCCGATTATCTCATTTCTGCACTGTTATCTGCCATCACATAGCGTAAGCGAGTTCATTTGACTTTTTATGCATTAACATCGATCCCGGTTTCATAAAAGATTGACATCCAGTCGTTCTAGCTTTTTTTTTTCCAAACAAAACTTTAATGATGTGAAATAAGAAAAGAGAAACAATAAAGCAAAACCGAGGCAAACACGGTGATTTTACGGTTGAGGAAACATGAATAGACGTGCCATTTTAAAGACTTATCTGCAGCACAAATAAACAAATCATTGAGTTTAAATGTTTCTTTCTAAACCGTTATCTGCATCAGACAGTGTCAAAACTGATCTTTCAATGTTCCTTTGTACCGAGTCTGTATCTCTTTAAGAGGCGAACCGCATTAATATCTCCATCAAGATCTTTACATGGAGAAAAATGCCTATTCTTTATTCTACGACAACTACTCTGATTGTAAAAAACACAACCCAGAACTCTGTTTTGAATAAAGAATAAAAAACCTGCATATGTGTACGATAACAACCCAATATTTCTCAACATTGCAATGCCTTTTCACAGAATGACCTCTTCAACGATAGGCTGTCCAAAAAAACAACTAATCACATTTGCAATAGACATCTTCGTTAGGTAAAATATTGATTTCAAATACAAAATACAGGGCTAAGAAAACTGATTTCTCTACATTCATCAGCGCTGTATATACTGGTTTATATGAATATGCATAAGATGACAAAGTAAAAATGATTTACCAGTCAGCTCTTTCATTGCAAACTCGACTCTTCTTCGTGTGAGTTACGAAAATGTGGTTGCATGTAGATTCACAAATATGGCGGCGTTACCGGACAATATTATCTTTAAACTAACAAAATCGATTGATTGATCTTGTTTAATCCCATCGGTGTGAATGGGGGAGTAAATTAGAATTTTTGAAGAAATTTCAAATCATTCGCATAGCTTCGCGCTTTATGCATACAGTTAACCAGCTGGAATATACCATGATTAATGCGTTGCAGAAAAGCGGAGATAAGATGATACTGACCCCACATATATTGTGCGTTTTATATATTTCAACAGACCGCTCCGGTGGCCTAATGGTTAGAGCGTCCGCCTCGGATGCGGGGGGATGCGGGTTCGAACCCCGGCCGAGTCATACCAAAGACATAAAAGTGGTAGTAACAGCTGCCTCGCTAGAAGCTCAGCATGAAGAACTTAGTGTTGGGACTGGTTGACTTGGTGTCAGAATAATGTGACTGGGTGTGACATCATGCTACATGTCTGTGGCATGACGCTCCAATGCTAGACATCACCATAAACTGCTACATTGCAGACATAGTATCGATATGACTAAAATATTGTTAAAAGCTACGCTAAAATTCCAAATCGCACCCACACACACACACACACACACACACACACACACACACACACACATTTCAAGATGTGGTCCTTTCAACAGCATATTCCACTTGCGATCAGAATCTTCGGTCATAGTTCAAGTGGCAAATTAAGAAAACTCCGTAAAATTGAAATAACCAAGGCAATATATTTTGCCTTTTGGCGGTCATTTTGCTCTTGCTTCTTGTTACATTATGAGTCGTACACAGTGGCATACTCATTACGACGAAAACTACGGGATGACTGAATGGTTGGATTGGACTCGTAAACGGAAGGTGCGGCTGACTCCTTGGGCACGACAGTTAACTGACCTTGGCACGATATAACTTTCAACGTCCTTTTGTGCCGTAAAATACAAAAAGCCAAACCAATCATATCGAATATGATTTGAGGTTTATGCTGTCTTTTCAGTGACAACCCACTTGAGTATCTCCGACCGTTAAATTTCTCAGAAACTTACAATGGTCTTTGTGTCCTAAAATGTCTGAGTAACCTTCAATTAAAGATTACGAAACGTTTCTACTTGAAATGATTTTTTGTTGCATTTTATATTTTAGGAAATGTGTTCATTTGTCCAAGGGAGCCGACCTCTTTTATCTGAAAAAAAATGTAATTGAAATAAGCCATTAATAACTAAAATGCTTTCTACTATTTTATTATATTTTGGCATGTATTCCATTAAAATTCTGCATATATCAAAGGTTATACACGACCTATATCCAGGTGAAATTCACATGAGAGCCACGGTAAACTTTGTTCCTGCTACGGACTGTGACAATTACCGAATAAAACTTGTAATATAGCGAAACACTTACCAACCAAAACAACTGATACGTGTCAAGTTGAGAAACACTTACCTGCCAAAAAGTGCAATATTAAAGAAACACTTACCAACCAATATAGAGAAATAATCTAGGTATCGTACAAGTAAACATGTATCCACACAATTTTAACAATCAAACTTCCTTCTCCTTTTTAAAAATTTCATCTCGCAAAGACCTGTAAAAACGGTGAAAAAGGGTATCCGAATAACAGTTCGAATGACATGCCATAGTGCTATATGTGATTCTCGATGTTTTGCCGAAGGATGGGACTTCTGGTATGAATATACAACTACATATGTTTACTAAAATTAGTAACACTGCCATAAAATAAATTCATGGCTTATTTGTATTTTATGGGAATTGCACACATTGTTACTTTGTACAACAGTTATATATATATATATATATATATATATATATATATATATATATATATATATATATATATATATATATATATATATATATATATATATATATATGCATTTAATTTGTAAGAAAAGGCAAATTTTGTCTATTGAATTTCCCCACTAAACATCTCGAAGCACATTTTCGCTGGTTTTCTAGGTCTTTCAAGTTGGCTCTTGTTAATGTCGGCCCGATCCTTCATCTACAAGTTTTATCTAAGGTCCCGAGTCCTGTTAATTACCTTCAATGCCTTATACAAACACGACGTCGTTCATTTAAATCCTCTTTAAGTATTTAAACCATGACAATATTTACACAGTGCTCTGTTTCTACATAGACATAAAAGCGACTAAATAGCAACAAAACAGAACTTTACGTTTCAACAGTCGAAACTTATTGTGACGATTTAGAAACGTCTTTCATGACCACGCCGGTATTTATAGGGGAGAGTATGTATTCCGTAGGTGGTGCAGTTCAACTCGTTTTCGTACTGAATGCCATGTGAACTACGCTTCTTTAAAAAGTTTCCGCCCACCGTTGAAACAGACATAGCATTATTATTCTTTATACTACATTTTCACCGAAGAAGAGTGACACTGCTCCTTGACCTATTATTATGAAAATCCAAAAAACTTTTCTTTCCGTGCTAAATACGGCATACGGTGTGAGGTCTACAGCCCTTAAAGGTTTCAATCCTCAAACCATTTTATGTATGTTAGGAACACACAGGTAAAACAATACGAATAATATGCAAACCCGACTGGAAAATTATCGAACGTTTATGAAGGGTACATTTGTACGTTCAGGCGTGCACATAACACACATTAAAACAAACACTCACATCTCATGATCTTCCAATGGTCTCCGACAGCGTTGTGGTATGTCCCCTGCACAAAATTATTAACTGTTTTCAAAGCTTTAATTACCGTTTTCTTGTACACCTTTCATACCATATTATTATGTACAGCTTTCATACGATCGGGCATATAAACTGCTTGCAGGTTACATCTGTTTTTGTTTAGCAGTATTCGGAAGATCTTTATCTTTGTGCGATTAGAAAACAATAGACTCGAGGATATTCGTATAACTACTTCCAAACTTAAGCAATTCGACAGAAGGACAACCGTCTAGATATCTGAAGAACAAATTCTTTATAAGACAAGATAAACGATGAATAGATACATTATAAAACAAGATATAAGATGAAAAGAACATCTGACGACATTCAGCCAAGAATGAAAACCCAGCGGTTTAAATTTTTATATCGTTTTGCTGTTACCTGTGCTTAAAATCATAAACAAGTGATACCTTCTAAAGGAAAAGTGATTTTTCGAAATGTGCAGTAGAAGAACCGTATATTCTCAATTATGAGACGAGTCAACTGAAAACAACAAAGATCCTGATATTCCGTAGCACATTGCACCTGCAGATCAGGGTCTATATTGTTTGTTTTACTGATTACTCCTAACACGCTGCATAGATCCAGATTTATCGGCGCATAATGCGACGGCAGATCTGGATCTGTGCAATTTGGAGTTGAACTCGACTTACAAGCGATTATAGACGGTAGGTCAAAGTTCATTATGCTCAGTCTTGTTGCCACAAACGCGATATGGCTAAGCTTCGAATATATTCATCAGAAAAGTGAAGGTGACGGTCCTTAACTAATAAATTCAAGCCAAGGAAATATGTAGATAGATGCGTGCATTTCAAGCGGGATCGGTGCTTACGTATATATAAAATCATATCGCTACGATGTCTGCAGTGTGGCAGTTTATGGTGATGTCGAACACTGGGGCAATATTAGCACGCAACATGTAGCATCATGTCCCACCCAGTCACATTATCCTGACAACCGGCCGACCAGTCCTAACACTAACCTCTTAATGCTGAGCTGTTAGTAACATTTTTATAAGTCTTCGGTATGACTCGGCCGGGGGTTCGAACCCGCGATCTTCTGCATCCGAAGCGGAAGCTCTAACCACTAGGCTACCGGAGGGGTATTAGACATAATTTTATAATCGTTGATCTCCTTGCAAAACAAATGTTACAAAATTGAACAATTGTTGTAATGGTCTGAAAATCTAATCAGACGATCTACGTAAGTACGTAACATTTCGTGATCATAATGTCTATAACGTTTGTGCTATAGCGTCGTTGAATTTAGTGATTTTTTTTTTTTTATTTTTTTTTTTTGATTTTTTTTTTATTTCTGGGCTCACAATCAAATTCTTGTCCCTCCAAAGGATTTATGTGTGTGTGATTTAGATTTTTTAACGTAACTTTAACAATTTTTCAGTCATATCGCTACGATGTCTGTAGTGTGACAGTTATAGTGATGTCAAGCACTGGGGCATCATGCCGCAGACATGTGGCATGATGTCCCACCCAGTCACATTATCCTCACACCAGGCGACCAGTCCTAACATTAACCTGAAGTAAACGAATTGCACGTCATAATGACCATACATAGCTGTCTAGTTAGTATTGAAATGTATCTACTAAGCACACTGCAGGTCTATGATGTTTCTGCATTCCAGAAAGAAAACACATACGGAGAGAGAGAGAGAGAGAGAGAGAGAGAGAGAGAGAGAGAGAGAGAGAGAGATATTGAACTTTTGCAACCATCTTTTACAAATCACAATTGCTGGACATGGCTAAAATGGCTAATTAAGCAAAGTTTTGCAGTGATATAAATTAAAGGGATTGTCCGGTGAAATTGGCCATAAAATGACGGGGTTAATCTTTTCAGCAATCAGCACCAGTCTTCGATCCTTTTGTATTTTGATTTGCTGACAGGAGGTTGTTCATAATTAGCATCATTAACGGTTTACGTTGTTCCTTCTCCAGCGACTAAACACGTGAGGTCTCCACTTCACAAACTATTTTTTGAAATGGATATCATGTTCTACAAGCAAGCCATTAATTATGGATTACGAAAAATTTACACATTAATTCGTTCTTCTCTCATGGGGTTTTTCAACATGTCTGTAAAGTTAACGAAAAGCTAAATTAGGCACGAATGACTCGCATGTTTTGAAGTACTTAATCACTTTAATGCCCCAATCAAGGAAGAGCTGATCCGGAGTCCCCCTCCCCAGCGAAAACAATATTAGCACGCAACAACTGTAGAGTAAGTTTTCTTAACAATTATGCCCTGGAAAAGCTTAAGATTCAGGAGCTTCCAAGGGTTCGATTTCCGGACATTTACCAGGGGCTCCATGCCACAGACCCTTGCTTACTTGTTGAGCCTGCAGCCCACCCTCACCCCCGCCATTCTCTCTCTCTCTCTCTCTCTCTCTCTCTCTCTCTCTCTCTCTCTCTCTCTCACACACACACACACACACACACACTTGAGAACATTCCAATTGCATAAATTCTATAGAAATATTCGTGGAGTATGTTTTCAATAATTTCAATTGTTATTTTTAAAGTGGATTGAAATAGAGAAGTCTTGTAAATGTTATGTATAGGGAAACAGAAAAAAAAAATAATGTTCTGCAGTTTCCTCTGCAGTTGCGCACGCGCAAAGAAGAGCTGGATATATATTAACCCTGTACAGATCAGAGTTCAGTGAACTACACGACTGCCTTCATTTGGCATGAATAATGTTCCATGTATCAGTGTAATATTTTGTGAATTCTTTAATTGATAAATTATTTGGTGATATTCTTCTTGGTGGTAGATGGTCAGTGAAATAGACTTGTCTAATTCATTACAAACCGACTACATCATTGTTAACTCTCTAAATTGTCTTCCCCTTTCGACCGGTTTCCAACCAGTTGGATGATAGATGATCTCAAGTGAACAGTAAATGCTCAAGCTAGTCACAATTAACTGAATCAGAATCGATTCAAGTTTGATTCTTCTGCCGATCAAAACTGAATCAGAATCGATTCAAGTTTGATTCTTCTGCCGATCAAAATATCTCCTACTTCTGAAACCTGTTCTAGGGTACGACTTATAAAGACTTTGTAAGTATATTTATGTTTGAAGTCATTCTGAACGCTCTAAGGATAGATATATGTTTTAACGCAATTTTAATTACGTGACCATTTGGCATTCGTAGAAAATGGAATCTGAAATATTTATGGTTGACAACGAGTTTCGATTAGACAGAATTTATTGCTGGCTACTGGATTTAGTTCGACAGGAATTTACGGAATACCTGTTTTCTGCGGGTTGAAAATTGGACTGACATAACCTTTGAAAAATCAGTATTCAAAATATTCTGTACATTTTGTGGTCTGAAATATAATTAATAGTGATTTGAGTTTATCGGCTATGTCGTTGACAAAAATTACATTTAAAAGAGGAGGTTCTCAATTGGGTAATGATTTAATATCGAAGTTCCTGCTTTTGAGAGCCTTGGTTTGCAAAATCTGGAAATTATCCAGCGAGTTTCAGAAATTCAGTATTAAATCATTGTACATGTGATGTTCTGTTTAACAAAATGTTTTTATTTTGGGAAGAAAAGTGTCTACATAAAAAGAGATATAAGTGATTTGCAACATTTCATTTGGTTTTGGTTTGGACGCTGCACATTTCAATTATTGCACTTGAAAAAAATAGTTCCAGATGCGAGTTTAAGAAATGTTGTACAATTCGATAAACAATAACATGTAGAAGTAGATGGAGATTTTAGGTTTACAAATTAAAATTCAAAGAGCAACTGTCCTTCCAATCAGTAGTACGTTTTACACAGGCAACATCATCTTTTAGCACTGGAAATTGCGTGAATTTCGATGAGACTTTTACAACGTTTCCGGAGTAAAGAGTGTCAGTTCTAATATGGACATTCACCACAGATGTAGTACTGGATTTGGCAGAAGAAATATAATTCCATTTGTTGGATATTTGTCTGAAAGAATGATTACTCGATGCCGATATAGCACCAAATCAAAAGGTGTCATGCCGCTGCTGGTTTGCATTCATATGCATCAAATTATTCACAGATATAATGGGGGTTGGGGGGGGTGACCGAATATCTGTATTAATTTTATTTGGAAGAATTCTTCGGTTTGATAACATATTGTTGGTTTAGATATCATCATTTGCCGACATTATATTCTCAAAAAAGTAGTGAATTTGTTTACTCCTATACGCTGGCATTTAAATCATACTTGTTCTGGGGGTGGAGTGTAAGACAACAATACTGAGTGGCAACAGCTGTGAAAAGGACACTGTCTGCATTACAATACATCGCCGGCCTTTCCTCTGTTATATACTCAGTAAGTTTGCGTTAGATAGCTTCATGGATTAGCTTGGTTCTCCCACATTAGCAGTTCGACTAGGCGAATGTCCAGCGCATTTACTTATGCTCAAGTCTAAATTTGGCATTCAGAGAAATCTGTGTAGGGCAAATGAGTTATATTCTGACCTCTTTTCCAGTGTCCATTTGGCTACCAATTAGAAAGTCGGCAACCACAGGGTTCATCGTAATAGAAAAATCAAATGGTTACAGAAGGCGGGGCAAAAATTCCCATGGTCATAACCAATCAATAAAGAGAATATTTCGCAAAGATGTCATGGACTTATTTAGACCAATTCGATGAACAGAAAGTAACTGACAAATCCAAAATAATAAATTGCAAAGACTTAAATTGGTCCAGTTATGTGACTTGAATCAACCATAACAGTAATTTTTTTTTTTATTAATGCCATATTTGTTTTCTAATTCATGCACAAGCCTTTCATACAGACACGGTAAAATATCTTCGTCCCATCAAATAATGGTATTTACATAGTTTGACCGGAGTCTAGAATGGCATCCACATAGTTCGACTGGAGGTTAAGAATGGCATCCACATAGTTTGGCTGGAGTCTAAGAATGGTATGCACATAGTTTGATTGGAGTCTAACAATGGTATGCATATAGTTTGATTGAAGTCTAAGAATGGTATGCACATATTTCGACTGGAGTCTAAGGATGGTATGCACATAGTTTGATTGGAGTCTAAGAATGATATGCACATAGTTTGACTGGAGTCTAGGAATGGTATACACATAGTTTGATTGGAGTATAAGAATGGCATGCACATATTTTGACTGGAGTCTAAGAATGGTATGCACATAGTTCGACTGGAGTCTAAGAATGGCATGCACACAATTTGATTGGAGTCTAAGAATGGCATGCACATAGTTTGACTGGAGTCCAAGAATGGTATGCACATAGTTTGCTTGGAGCCTAAGAATGGCATGCACGTAGTTTGATTGAAGCCTAAGAATGGTATGCACATAGTTTGATTGGAGTCTAAGAATGGCATGCACGTAGTTTGATTGGAGCCTAAGAATTGTATGCACATAGTTTGATTGGAGTCTAAGAATGGCATGCACGTAGTTTGATTGAAGCCTAAGAATTGTATGCACATAATTTGACTGGAGTCTAAGAATGGCATGCACATAGTTTGACTGGAGTCCAAGAATGGTATGCACATAGTTTGCTTGGAGCCTAAGAATGGCATGCACGTAGTTTGATTGGAGCCTAAGAATGGTATGCCCATAGTCTGATTGGAGTCTAAGACATAATATATTTTTAATTGAATTCGAGGAGTGTTGATCACTGGTCTGGAAAAAAGGGAAGAATTGGTTGGTATTAATATATAAGTTTGTTATCATGTAGAAAGTTGTTCAAATATTTATATAAATATACAACTAAAGCTCTGTCTTTCTGTTTTGAAACTTGTGTCACCCAGACAAACGCATTTATACTCAACATTTTTTAACTACATGAAACAATGGTGGCCCACAATATCAAAATATTTTGTTATGTATATATAATTTGCATTGTTTGTTAGTTAGTTTTTTTAATTTTTTTAAATTTCATTACATGCAATTGTAATGAAACATTATATATTGGACTTGACTTTGTCCAAAATTGAGTTCATTTTCTGCTTGACCTGAATTGACTTTATTCTCTAAACAACTAATCCATAGCAAAATTATTCTCTGTGTGTATGGGTTTAAAATCAGTATTATTATTAATAGAAGTAAATATGTTTATTTGGATCTAGGTCTAAGTTTTGGAATTTCCTTAGTGTATTGTCCATAGTCCAGGTCCTGGTTTTTATTTTGTAAACATCAGTTTATTTTCCATTAGGTAATTGTTTTTAGAAAATGATAATTGTGACCTGAGTTCAAGTTTCAAGTATAATCTTGTGTAACTGAGAGGATTTTTCATTTGTGCTTTAAAGATCTAGCGCTTTCAAGATGAATTGTATGTTGTGTCCAGTACTTCAGTTTTGGATTATAAATTTTATTTCTTCAAATTACTGAATTCAAGTGATCATTATCTCTGGAAATACAAAATTGCCCTGATAAAATTCATGGACAGAGAAATTCACTTCAAGTCATAGTGAATTCAAAAGTGGAATTATATTACTGTGATTCAACAAAAGACTGTTGATACATCAACACTCTACAAGCTACCACGGAAACTTCATCTCCTTTAGTTTTTGGATTTATTCTGGACTTCTACTGAATTTTATTCAGGACTTTAAATTATTAGGACTTGTGTCTGTAATTTTTGGATTATTTTGGGATTTAATTCGCAATACCGTTAAGTTCATTTTCACTTTGTATTCAAGGAAAATAATTTTTTTTTTTTGAATTTTACAAAGCTTGCTACCTTTCAATCTTTTCTGTTATTTATTTTAAGAGCATAGGCTCGTAACAATATTCTATTTTCATTTTAAAAAAAGTACTTGATAAGACAACTTTTTGCAGACAATTGTTACTCAGAAACATATATTTTGAAGAAATATCTCTATTCGAAACCCAGTAAAATAATAGTATGTTATAGTAACGATGCGGGTTTTTTCTGTAGTCATTGATAGCATGTCATAAACATAAAAAGATGGTTTATATAACCAACCAAGTGAAAGTCATGCTATTAACCTTACGGTATATACTCGCTTATAAGTTGAATCCAACTGCAAGCTGCACGGATCCAGATCTGCCGTCGCTTAATTCTCCAGCAGATCTGGGCCTGTGCAGATGCATAGAAGAAAACAGTAGAACAGCAACATAGACCCTGATCTGCATTCGTATAATGCTACGGCAGATCAGGATCTTTGTTGTTGCAATTTGACTCGACTTATAACTGAGTATATGCGGTACCTGTGCGTCTATATAATTTGTGAATGATTGACGCAATCTTTAGTTTCAATAGATTTCATGGCGCGATATTCATGTTGAAAAAAAAAAAAAGATTTTATTTTGCTGTTATTGTCGTTGCTATTTTTTCCAGTTAATTTGGATATTCCATGAAGATTCATCATAATTAAATTAAGTTGCCTTTGTCATATTTATTGATGGGATACATTCTTGTTTTAATGTGAACAAATTGACAGAGCGGGTTAGACAGGATGGGACTTTGTAAAAAGCACAACAAACGTTGGACTGAAATGAGCGTTTATTACGTTAAATTACCTTTACTTTTTTCCAGTGATTGCACGTTATAGTATTCTGCGAAACAGCTGTTAAAAATTGCGCAAATTTTGCACTGACTGTTTTCTCTTGAGTTGAAATAAGGAAACACTGCCATATTTTTTCTGCTCAGCAGCAGTTACATTTCTTTTTTAGTGCATTGTGGGCAGAACAGGTATAGTGTTATACTATTACTAGTTCACTTCTTTTTCCTGCCAATGCAAATTCCTACAAAGAAAAATTTAATACTAGTCATACGCAAATTACCTTGCAGAAAATTACCCACAATGACTTGCAAAAATGGCATATTTGTACGGGAATTTCCTCATCTCCCGTCGTCTGCTAATAAATTGTTACTTATAACTGATATTTACTTTCATTTTTTTTTCTCCTAAAAATAACTCAGTTCTCATATTGTCAAGGTTTGTAGTTATAATTTTTAATTTAGTGAAGTTTTCACTGAACTGAGAGGGAATACATATTAAATGGTGCTGATATGGACTTTAGCGTCTTTCACTAATTTTGCAATTTCTTTTGAAGTCAAATGAGTTTTAATGTAGGCGCCATTTCTCAAAGATTTCTTCACGAATCTTGTTTCTCTTAATTATCTTTTAATACCGTATACAAATAGAACGTTGTTCATTTAAGTCCCCATTAAGTTCTAAAACCATCGTGGTGTTTACACGGTGTTCTATTTCTCTGTTGACAAGGGAGAAGAAGAGATAAAACAGCGACAAAACAGAAGGCAGGATTTCACGTCTACGCTACTTTAGTGGCCGTAGATCGTATTTTATAACCACACTGATAATTTGGGGAGTCAACTGACGGCTTCAGTTTAACGCAGTGTAGTGCCGGATGCCACACCAATTGCACTTCTTTTGGAGCTGCCATTGACCGTGTAAATGCTGTATTTGCAAAGTTTAAATATTAACACGACAAATATGGAAGAGTTAAAACTCAACTATTTAAATGAAATGGAGGATCTTTTCCTCTAAAGGTAGATCTATTATAAATGTATTAGAAGTAATCACACTCACTTCATTCGAGACATTAGTTTTATGGCTGCACAATGGTTCATGCACCGCTGTCTCGCCGGTATAGACCATTATACTATATCAAAATGATTTGTATCACACACACACACACGACAGTTATGGTCGTAACGTTGCAGCAATGCACGCTTTTTTCCATTGCGCAGTGCTTTTTGATGGACTGTATACATGATTTCTGTGTGGTTAATATCAGGACCATCCACCTACGCCACAGTAGGGATAGGCCAAATAAGTTATAAATAAATGCAGGACGTCATTTTCTTTTAACCAACGAGAGGACAGTATTCCATTCAGCGGGGTTTTACTTGCATATTAAGAGGGCGCGATCAGGGCCATGTAGAGCGGTAGCATGGGAAAATGGTCTGGCATTCCTTAAAGGTATAATATTAAGTCAAACGTTGGATAGGGATACATAGTTGAATGCCTGAGCTAAACATCGGTACCAAATTTATTAAGCTTTGCAAAGCTTATCTTGAAATATCAGCGTTTATTCTTAAATAGGTCGCGCGAGAAAGGAGAGAAGTGTCCTCCCTTGTAGTTATTATACAGTACGTGTATGACAGGTAAATTTTAAGCAACGATACGAGCCGTTGTGTGAATATGTGGGTATTTTAAACGTTGTTATAGACGCCATTGTTTCAACAAGCATCAATCAGCTGAGAGCTGAGCAACAGTACAGTACAAGTAGCAAAAGGATTGTGAAAAATAATGATCTATTTAAGGACGCTTTAAATACTCACAGATTCCCGACTACGTGCAGGGTACACTCTAAATACACAGATTCACTGCTACGTGCTCGGTACGCTTTAAATGCCCACATATTCACTGCTACGTGCAGGGTATGCTTTAAATATACACATATTCACTGCTACGTGCTCGGTACGCTTTAAATGCCCACATATTTACTGCTACGTGCAGGGTACACTCTAAATACCCACAGATTCACTGCTACGTGCAGGGTACACTCTAATACACAGATTCACTGCTACGTGCAGGGTACACTCTAAATACACAGATTCGCCGCTACGTGCTGGGTATGCTTTAAATATACACATATTCACTGCTACGTGCTCGGTACGCTTTAAATGCCCACGTATTCACTGCTACGTGCTGGGTACACTTTAAATATATACAGATTCACTGCTATGTGCTGGGTACGCATTAAATATGCACAGATTCACTGCTACGTGTTGGGTACGCTTTAAATGCCCACAGATTCACTGCAACGTGCTAGATATTTTGTGTATAGTCTTAACTAAAGCAGGCCAATTATTACGTTTCAATTTGTTTTAGTTTTTAAAGGAGCACTACTGCATGTATTTTCAAAATTTGTACTTTCGAGCTATAAAGGATGAAAATCGCGTTTTTCTACGTACATAGGGCTTTCTTGTCGAAGAATAGAGTTCGTCCACGCGTATTTTGGTCCCGTGTCGAATCAAAATGGTCATCTAAGGCGTAAACGACATGAGTGGATGTTTATGCTTTCATATTATTTCATGTGAACAACTATGCTATCTACTGCTAGCAGATCTAGGTAGTGATGATCTCATGTGATATGTGGTTGGTCTAGGGAATGTTGATCTCATATGATATGTAGTAGGTCTAGGCACTGATGATTTGCTGTGATATATGGTAGGTGTTACGAATCTATGGTCTTAAACTAAGTTACAGAAAGAGCTAAAACCAATAACGTCCGCAAAATTCGACAAATAATTTATTTCCCTTTTATACAAAGTGAAAATTATACAAAATACGGTATTGTGTACTAAATCTCAACAAGTCTTAACAGTTCTATCGCAGGTCCAAAAGTATAGAGTATTCCGAATAAATTCAGGTGGTGTTCCGAATGAATTCCAGTCTTGAATATATTGATGTACTAATAGCATGGAACGTGCCCATGTGCTAAGTCTTGATGTTTCACTATGATATCATCGAAAATGTCTTTGAATAAATCCAGAATAATCATAAAATAGTAATCAGTCCGAAGATATTACTGCGCACCTTGTAATTCCAGTGAATAATTTAAATAAACAAATCCTCTCTAATATTAATTGAAACACAACTTAAATTGGTTCCACTACGACTGATGTTAAGATATGGAATTACCAATTCTGAAGTAAACAAGATTTATATTAAACGCTAAGACACAATAACAGAACATGATGACTGTCATTTTCCCATCAAATATGTAGACAACTTGCTTCTAAACCATTCTTAATTTCTAAAACAAATACTAGACCTTGAACTCAACATATGTAAACATGTTTACATCCATGTAATATTGATCTTAAAATATAATCTAAAATCATAGCCAAAAATTATCTGTGTAAAATGTTGTTTCTAAATTAACAATACATTAGTAAGATAGGCCAAACTCGTACCGTCAATTGTGGACAATGATCAATCACAAAATAGAAATTAAATATATATAATATATAATCATGGACAATAGCCAACACACAATACAAAAATATACATAACAGTAGGTCTAGGTACTGGTGATCTCATGTGACATATAATAGGTTTAGGCACTGCTGATCTCGTGTGACATATGGTAGGTCTAGGCACTGGTAATCCCATGTGATATGTTGCAGGTCTAGGCACTGGTGACCTCATGTGAGATGTGGTAGGCCTAGGTATTTGTGGTAAACCCCTCCTCAACTTATCTGTGGCGGGTTTACTGGTTTTGGCTTTCGTATCTAGAGGTGATCGGCAACGGTGAAATTTTCCCGGTATCACGTAAGGTCAATACAAAGTATGACTTATGGATGGAATAAATAGATAATCTGAGCTAATATATAGAACAGAATAACACGAGCCCCCGTTACAAATAAAGAAAGAATTTAATCAAATTCCAAAAACAATAAAATTTCACAAGCAAATGATATAAACGTTACAATTCGAAAGATACACTTCTTTCTTTTTGAATCAAACTAATTAAGGAATTTCAGAATGCAAATAAGATTATAAAAATAGCCGATTCTGTTAACGATAGAATCAAATCATCATTTAACCGAGTGAGAAATCGAATAACACTGCCTTGCATCGATTCATAACCTGGTGTTCGGTTCCGTCCAAAAAGTCCACTCAGACTGTACTTCTGGCTCCTTCGCGCCGGTAAGTCCTTTTCGCTCTACTTCCCTATTTCCAAAATTCTTGGTATCTCGTATTTTTCCCTTTTTGGCTTTCGACTCTGTTTGGGTTGTAAAACGTGTCTCTTCCCGAAACTATCTCACCTTGTAAAAATATAAACAAAAGCAACCTAAATCTTCCGTCACATTATACGGGAATAAATCATTAGTCTCACCCCTCGAGATCAGATGTAATTCTATCGGATTCAAACAGACGTCGATGGCTATCTAGGCTAATTGGTCATAACAGAACATACAACCTAGTTCCACAGACTAATGGTCTGCTAATTGCCATTTGCACCACACCGAGACATTAATTCCTTACTAGTTTCATTACACGAGAATGAATGAAATTCCTTACCCTACGTTAGTGTTACAATACACATAATAAACTCGTTCGGATAATTTCCACGGCTTCCCATAATATCTACATTCTAACAATTCGTCAATGTATATAAATAAACAATATCATTGTACGAGTTCAGATAAATGAACTCAACACAGTTATGCTAGATACATAATTCCCTATATAGAATAAGCATGAAATTCTGGATACATAATTCCCTACAATAATCGAGACTATAACTTAGCGAGCCGTCAATGTACATATAAAGAAAAATATCATTGTGCGGACTCAGATAAACAAACTCAACACAAGTATACCATATCAAGAAAATTGATCTACGACTCAAACAAATAAATCCCTGCAAATACATGCAAATACAAGCAATTAAATCAAACAAGTCATCATAGTAGTATCAACTAATTTACATGAGATTATGCACATACCTTGTGTTTCAAGCTTTTGGTGTCTGTCAATTCTCCAGACAATCGTTTCCCCCTTGGATGATTTTTTACGAAAGATTTACTCATTAAATTTCTCGGAGCCCTCTGTTCTTGTTCTTTTCTCTTGTAGAAAAGTGCAGACTGTGTTGCAAATTCCACTACTGCACATTTAAACTGATAGTTTTTCGTGTGAACCCACGCCCCCTTCCACAGCGTAACCAATCAGAATGACATAAAATTCCCGCCTCACTAACATCGAAACACTGCACTGCGTCTGACAACAAATGGCTACCAACTGTTTTCTGGTCAATGTCCCAACTGTCAGCTTCCATACAAACCAGGAATTGAACTCGGTTCCGGTAAGTTTAAACAAACTAAGTCCTTAATTATATATCGATAACTCCTGACTTTGGCTGAACCAATCCGTACATTATGGCTTTTCAATGGCGGCCATTCCCCATAAATCTAGTTAATCGTACATGTGTCTAGCTAAATGTTGCCTACAGTGATTAACAATAACCAAACAGATATCGACCTAAAAATTTGGTCTGTTAGTATTGATAACCTAAATATCCGACTTTCTCATTGATAAAGGACTGAGCACATTTTAGAATAAAAAATGAAAGATAAATATCTCTTGTGAAAAAAAAAAAATGATTATTTGCAGGAAAGACTCATACTATTGCATTCCATAGTTGTCTTTTATTCAATTTTCCTAATTACAACCTACATTGTGAAATCAAAGACAACTAACGTTTTCAGATTTGTTAGAGTTAAGCAGGTGTTCACATAACTTTAACAGAGCATTGCCCTCATAAAAACAGTCGAAAGATTGATGAGAGCAACTTATAATCATTTATTAAAAATTATCGGAGGGCGTGGTACAGTCTTTACAGTGCCCTTTCTTTCTTGAAAGATTTTACTGTCATCGATTTCCGCAGTCGTTGTGGAACTTTATGTATTTAACGTTTGGAAAATTACGCGATATGCAACGTTCCACGCGTTAATATATCCTTCGTAAATAATACAATCTTTATGTACTTTTCTTGTGCTGCATGATGCGTTGTGTGTAGTGAAAGTTTAATGTCTGTCATGATAAGACATTTTATGACAGACAGTTTCTCGTTTCATAAATGCAAGACCGTCGGGGAGCCGCGGTTTCTCTGTTGGTAGAGC
>JAECUM010021819.1:0-45678 GCA_016617855.1 Megalonaias nervosa | reverse complement strand
TTGTATTTCATGTCAAGTTGTACCTTTGAACACACAAAAAATGTGCCCTCAAATTGCAAAATCTTTTGTATTGTCCATGTGATTTCTGAATTTTTAACTCCTTCGCCGTGGCCACATCTTCCTCTTCTTCTTCTTCCTCTGCTATCCTTGCCCACGACGAATGGTTAGATCGTCCAAGTTGGGAGTCACTGTATCTTCGACATCCCTTTAACGTGTTAATTGCTGGACCAAGGGCTTCAGGCACAAACAAATTTGTCACACGTGTCATTGAACATCAAACCCATCTGATCGATCGTCCTTTCCAACGCATTGTGTGATGTTGCAATAGTGGCAATCGGCGTACATCCTCCTTCAAGAAAGTCAAAGAGAATCCATTGTTTTTTTTCGGAAGGCGTTTATCGCGAAGACGACGAGATTGTGTCTGACATGCGACAAACACATCCGGTCGTCTTCGAGGACAAGTTAGAAGAAGACGAAGAAATTAAACTTTGGTTTACACGCAAAGGGAATCATCATAGTGCCAGTATCATTTACATTACTCACAATTTGTTTCAACAATGTAAAGACCATCTTACCTTCAGGCTCAATGCCCATTGCGTGGTCTTGTTTAAAAATCCTTGAGATAAATCTCGAGTGCACTTGTTAGCTAAATATGCGTACGACGATTCCACTCAAATACCTCATGCCTATTTATTCGTCGTTTTAAAACACCACACCCGATCTTTTACGATTTCGTATCCATCTTTTTCACGAATTGTACCAAGGAGGTCCGGCCATTTATACATCCACATTAGCATAAAAAACTATAAAATACTCCGACAGTTCTTGTCTGTCTCACAGTCGTCAACATGACTTCCTTTCAATCTCATACACCTTCCAAACTGATTCATGCCCTGTACTGCAAAAGTCACCAAAATAATCCACAAATACCTGCTCGTGTCTTAGAAGCCAGTCTCAAAGAAGTTTTACTATGATTTACGCTGACAGCACATCAATTACTTCAAGGCATCATTCACATCCCATCATCAAGCCAAACGCCTTATGACAAACATAAAATGGCTTTGTCACAACTGACGGATCCGAGAATCGATACTCAAATCAAAAAGCAAATTATTTTCAAACGTAGTGACAGCATCTCTCGAGGAGGTGTCATTATTTGTTCCCTCTTCAAATGGGATGCAAATCCCCGTGAAGGCGCTAAGAAAAAAACACTTCCAAAAGACATCCAAAGAAGAAGAGTGACACGACCAGTTCACATCCCAGGAAAAAGAAAATCCCCAAGAATAGAAAAGTCCAAAGAAGAAGAAAACAGCTGCTACCAAACAAAGAGACACTGCTGCTCTGACTCAACCGTCCTGGCCCAAACCATGCACCACGGCAACCGTGTCTTCAGCTTCTTCGACTTCACCGTTGTTCGTGATGCCCGCTAAACCCGATTTTACCCGCGTCATTCGCATATTTAACGAAAAATAGAAACACGTTTCTAAAGGAGCTTCATAAGTATTAATGCCCTCTTCTACTTCTTTAGTGGCAGCGGCGGCCGCTAAAAAGTATCCTCCTCGAATATCAAATACAAGAGAGATCGGGCATATTACAAAGTTTACTGGATTTATCGAAACAAGAACTGTCACGGTGTAGTCAGTTGCAAACATCTCAACGTTGAGTCATGCCTATCTTGAAGATGATACGAAATACCGACTATTAGTAGAAATGAACTCCAGTATAAAACAGACGTGTGTCAGGCGATTCACTTCAGTGTTTTCCTTGCTCTTGAAAGAAAAGATGTTATGCCCCAGAAGAGCACACCACTCTCCTCCCAAAGAACGAAAAGGAAAAGGACAAATAGCCCTTAAAGAAATCATCGAAACCGTGTTTGAATGTTGTTGGAATGCCTTAAAAGGAAAGATTTCTTGTCCAAGCACCAGCAATACCACTAATGAAAACAAGGAAACGATCGTCGCAAAATGATCAAAGAAAATATCCATCAGTCAAAAGAAAAAAAAATGTTAGTACAAGGTGGAGGATTTCTACCAATGTTGACAGCACCCTTGCTGGAAGTGTCTGCTCCTTTGTTAGGATCGGTTGCTGAACCGCTTTAAGGAGGCATCACGAGAAGATAAAAATGGCCATTTTCTGGAAAGACCTAATAAGTGTACCTTCGAATGTCATGGAAGGACGAAAGATTGCTTTAGTACTCTACAAACGATGAATGAAATTCCATCCGAGGTGTCACAGTTACAACAAGAATTGCAATCGTTCATGGATCGCACCGATTTGTCAGAATCGGAAAACGGAAACAGCGCAAAAACACAGTCAAATCTTTTAACGTCTTCAACCCTTTCAATTGAAAGCTTTAGACAAAACAGCTAAACCGACAGTGAAAGATTTCAAGGCTATGGTGAAAAGACAATCATCACCTCATGTAACCAAGACAGACACGGCCACACTGATGCAAGAGAAAAATTGGACACACGTGAAGTGTTTCAAACTCTGGCAGCTCCTATCCCTAGTAAGATTGCGTGGTCTTTGTTGACGCCTTCCCCTACTCCACAACGAGAACAACTCAAGGCATGGGTTAAAAAAGTGATGGCGACCACTTCTTCGGCAGAAGTCCAAAAGAAAGAAGGGAAAGCAGAAGAGAAAAAAATGAATCGAGAAAACGTGTGCTCTTTGCCACCACGGGTCCTGCTCCTGTGGCGCGTCGGACACGCCAGTTTCTAAAACCCTGAAATCAAGAGTAACATCAATGAACAATGGGTGACTTATTGAAGAGAACCCTGAAGAAGAACCTTTTAGACAGCATTTACTACAATCCTGCCCATCCTACGGAGGAGTTCAAAACTTTCATCGTGCCGTCAAAACCTCACTGAAAAGTATACATTTATTCCAGGTGCTACAATGCTTACAAGAACAAACAACTTACACGTTATACAAACCCGCTCGATGAAAATTTTCCGGAAGTCAAGCTCAAAAGGAGGGATCGATCATCAATGGCAAGCCGATTTAGCCGATGTCTCTCATTTGACAAGGTAGAGTCACGATTACAAATATTGGTTTTGTATCCTCAATGTCTTTTCCAAATTCTCCTGGGTCGTTCCTATGACTTCGGAAATGTGTTCGGCGGTAGTACCAGCGTTAAAACTGATACTGAAACAAAGTGGTAGTCAGTCTCTTCGATAGAAAACAGAAAAAGACACAAAATTTCAGAACCAAGCTTTCCAAAAATAATTGAAGAAAAATGACATCCATTTATTCACCACCGAGAATCCTGAAATTAATGCCAGCGTCGCGGACGTTTTCAACACACTTTAAAAGAACGCATGTTGAAATATTTTACGCATCAACATACGATCAAGGGCATCCACGTGTTACCGCGTCTGTTCAAGCGTACAGTCAATCGTACCATCGCAGCATTGGATGC
Source organism: Megalonaias nervosa (assembly GCA_016617855.1). NCBI lineage: Eukaryota > Metazoa > Mollusca > Bivalvia > Unionida > Unionidae > Megalonaias > Megalonaias nervosa. The sequence goes on along the minus strand of JAECUM010021819.1, from coordinate 42,257 downwards.
GCCCCAAAGAAGTAACCCCCGACAACGAAGTGGTCGTGTTTGATTGTTTGTACCATCATCCAACTGCGCCAAAAAATGTGGCCTATTAACGCTGAGAGATTGGGTACGCAAGGGAAAAACCAAACGCTCTTTCAACAAATGTTATTTACCTAACTTGACCACCGAATTGTTTGGTGTCTTTGACGAGTGGGTGGTCGTCATCTTCCCGTCTATAAATTGGAAGACATGAACGGCGATATGTTAAATGGAACGTTTTACTTGCTCAAGTTACGAAGAGTGACCAAAGAAGAAGACGAAAGCATTCTCAATCGAATAACCCGTACAGTAGGCAAACGCCTAGTCGAAGCTGTGAAAGTGCGTTAGAAAGGATATCCCCTGAGTTTTGATCCTTGTATTGCCGATTCACAAGTCATCATCTATAAAATGTTACCATCATGCTGTTGAACACAACAAATGCGACCGTTCCTTCTCAGAGTTCTTAAAACGCAAACCGTCTTTTTCTGACAAATCTCTATGGTGTATTTTGTTGTCGGTGCGGCGATCGCCAATTTCAGTTTGCAAGAAGGAGACAAAAAATTGTGGACTATTTTACTCAGCAAATTACGAAGTATGAATAACCAATTTTATTTAACTTATTAAACTTTAATCAGTGACCGTTTTATGGATATATTTCCAAGACACAGCTTATGTTTTCTCACAGCCATATCACCCCAAGCTATCCAATTAGATCGCAAAGCGAATTGGGAAGTCGCTTTCTTAGAAACTTTTCATCCCACCCAAGTCATAAAAATCACGGAAAATCAAAATACTTTCGTCCTCGACATCCTGAATGAATAAGTACATAAACACTTAGACAGAAATGATCCTCTGGTATGCCACTACAAAACGCAATCACCATCCAATCCACAACTGTCTACATATAACTTCAGAATTCCTCTGGGGTATTAGTTTAATGCTCAACATTTGGTGGAAGTGATTGCGTCCATGTTCAACGAACAGTTTAGTAATGCTCTGGCCAAAAATAACAAAAGTGTCAAGATTGAGTACCATACAATTTCTCACCGTCTGGACATTTATTTTTCGGATCCCAAAACCTGGCCGTTACTTTGTGTTAGAAGTTGTATTCTATTTTAGATGAAACCACTATTAAGGCTCTCAAGAAAGACATCAGGAGAACGAGGAATTCTTTACGTATTTTAAATACGTACTAGCAAATACCCGGGTGGGATCCTAATATCGGCAAGCCAGTGTTGATTACAGATTTCCCACCAAGAACCCGCTTCCGAAGCGAAATTGTGGGAGCTGAGGAGAGAGACTCCCCCTTTTCATAACCATGGCAGTCTTCATTTTGGCGCTTGAAGACCGACAAAATAACAGTATTGATTCTTTGGCTCCACCGTTCAAATCAACAACCCTAAAAACTTAAGCGCAAATAACGCTAATGGGATGGCTGACACCCTACAGATTGGAACCTTTTTATACAAACACACAAGTACGCCAAGTACACAAAATTCCAGCTTATCAAATTATTCAAAATTCACAACTCCAAACACTAGAATAATTGCACAGATGGCTTACACATCACTGGTATAAGGCTGTCCGCTAGGAAAAACTGGACACAATTTGACCAAACTGTCCGGTCTGGGCGCGCGGTTGTGGGTTTGCTGGTGCTCTGGGGGTTGTCTCGGGGGCCTTGCGGTGGCGCTCTGCTCTGCCCTTTCCTGGGATTCTTTCCGCCTTGCCTCGCTGCCAGACTCAAGATAGGAGGCTGTGATGGCACCATGCTCATACCTCCGATAGACTGAAGGCCTAGCCCGGGGCAAAAGGCCCAGCCTGGGGCTATAACTAGTCGCGAAAGCACTCGATTACAATAGGCGACTTTAATCCATAAAACAACAACAAACATACCGAAGTGGCCTACATATTGATAAGCCTGCACAAGTACGGAGAAGTCAGAAGAAGACGGAAACCTGACTTTCAATATTGCCTGAATGTATAGGTTTTCATTTTGGCTTGAAAACCTTTTTGATAAAATCTCTATCGTGTAATTCGAATTTGACCCTTTGGTTCCTCCACCATCAAAATTTTTTGTCTATTTTGTTTAATTCTTATGCGTGACACGAAAAATATGAGTCGCTTTGACTTAGCTGATTGGTATAATTTAGGAAATTTATGTACACTTTTTACACTAAATTCCAATTTCGAATTATATTAACGAAATTTTTAAAAACTTCTTTTATTTGGTTAATTGCACAGGTGACTTACACACTATTGGTAATAGGTTCTGTCCCTTAATCTAACTGGACTAAATTTGACAATTTAAAGTACGGTCTGGGTTCTGGGGCGTACACGACGTCTATTACTGTAGCGCTCGCGCATTTCTGGGTCCTTCTCCTCCTTTGCCTTTGCCAGACCTAATTAAATAGTGCGACCATCGCTCATTAAAGCGGGGTTGTAGTGGCACCATTCCTACAACCCCGACCAATTAAAAATCTCGACACTCGAGAATTAACCAGTCGCGCAAGCTCTTGTTAGCATATGCGACTTTAATCCGTTTAAGTAAGTAAGTCGCAACACAGTCCGCAGCGAAACGCTCAGTAATCAGCAGAGTAGTATCAGTGGAGCTAGGGAAAGAAGTAATCCAAGATTAAGCATCGGCCTTACAGTCGCAACGGTATGAAGCCTTAGAGCCCAGACATAACCAACCACGATTTAACTGAAATTCGGTGTACTTATGTATCAACACTTAAAGGGTGCAGTTTCAGACAATTTGGGTCCACTCTTCAATGTCAAGGTCATAGCTCAATCTTTGAAATTATGCGTAATACTTTCCTTCCTGCTCCATAAAATTTGATCTATTTAAGATTAAGGGATGCCAATTGGCTTAAACGTCATGATTTATAAGTCTATCGCGGTTAAGGTTCCGGAAACATTTAAATTTTCTATCACTCTCCCCTTTCTCTTCTATAACTTTAACTTTGGTACTCTTACATATTATCATTAGAAGTTTTGCGAAGCATCGTTTTGTGGCTGCTACATTTGTTATCAACATTTCAGGTCAATTATGTTAGGTTTTATTTACATTTAACCTTCTGTTTATCATAAAGAATGAAGCTTAATATATTGATAGTTTGTCAGCAGAAACTGTTACATTTTATAGTCTGGTTCGTATTTACCATTCCAAAGTCATATGTCGATACTTAATGGTTCGCTTTTTGGGGATGCGTGACATTTTAAAATTTGTTTGAGGTACGTGTGTGAATATTTATGATAGTAGTTTCAATTTGGTAACCTCACCATGGGAGGCAAGGAACAAACTCTTATTAATGTGTTTCATAAACTGGCATCGAAATATCTGCTGGTATGACATAGGAACTTTCGAACCCGCTTGTACTCGTACACTTTCCACTTAATTTTTGTTTGGTCCTTTTAGATCAGTTATTTTCTCTATTTGCTAACAGAATGACAACACAAAAGACGCATAATTTCTATTAGACTTTGAATCTGACGCAGCCAAGGGTAAGTGTCATATGTTTTTAGACTGCGACATGTCGTACCGGAAGTTCCGATGAAATACGAATATATGTATATTCAGCATTAGAAATAGCTACAAGTATCTTGAAATGCACCAAGCTATTTCTCCAAATGGTATGGATGCATTAAGTAAAGATTTATGGCCGTTTGTCTTCTTCTTATGCCTCTCATAATCATTCTAATCGTGAACTAAGAAAAATGATGTGGGATGAACCGGATGATTCAGTATCTGTTCATGAGAAAGACTGACACAAAAAAACAACCCCACAGATTTAAGCGAAAACAGCAATGTCGTACAACTATATGAATTAATGTGTAAGAGAACAACGATGAAATCTGAAATAATTTGGATGATGCATCTGCTGTTTATTCTTCTACTCTTTCCTGTTCTGTTTTAGATTAAACCAGGCAACCTAAAGTTTGAAGATTTATAACAATCTAAACTTGAGGATTTCTTAAAAATCGTAAGATAAGCAGACAGCATATGAGTATGTATTTTCATAATGGGTGCTAGTGTTATGTAGGCTGCAAGTATCTTTAAAATTCTGAACTAATAAATAGAAATGGCAAGAAAGTAAAATATTCAACTCGACACTAACAAGAATGAACACCACATGATGCTAGATATTTTAATCTACTTCATTTATTTATATATTTCATAGTGAGATATTGAAATGCATCAGTGAGAGAAAAATGATATTGCCACAGCGGCGATGCCGTTTTATTTGCCGCAGCAACTATATCGCTACTAGAACTACTTTCGTTTGCCAGTTAGGAAATATATCTGCCCTTATTTATGTTATTTAGGCCCGTATTTCTATATGTAGGCCTTTTCCATTTGCCTTCTATTTCCGCTCCTTCTCTCTCCCTCCCACCCTTCCTTTCACTCCTTCCACATCAGGATGTACAGATCTTAAACTATGTCAACTGTGGACCCTCTAGTGTGCATTCGTGCAATCAATGAGATACCATCAAGAAATGCCTGCAAAAGACCTCCAAACAGCAAGAAATAGATCGGAAGTATCAACTTTAAATAATTAGATTTTTACATGAATTATGGAAACTGTCGGTAACTGAACTACATGGCCTGTTGCTATGAGCCAGTCACACAGTATTGTATATGTAATACTATGCTACAATCGGTACACATTTGTCTGAAAAAAGAAAAAAAAAACAAAAAAAAAACTTGCGATTAAATATAGTAATACGATGTTTTAAGTAGCAAATATTACTCTCATCACAAAAGTGTTTTAAAATGCATAAGGCGTTTATTAGTGTTGATTGCAAACCGAAATTAAGTAACAATGGAAAATGGATACAGCGTCTGTTACTGAGCAAGACTACAAGTTTGCCAAGACCGCATAAAGTTTACGTTTAGATGCAGAAATAAAAAAATGAAGACTGAAAATCCTTAAAGCAAAATCACATTAATTAAAATATTTTGTTTAAATATGTTACGCTCTTAAGTCTGTCAGATACAACAGCTCTGTTTGATTTCTAGTTATCCTATTATAACAGTTTCAATCTGCGTGTGAAATGTGCCAACAAACATATAAAAGGTCTTAGTTTTCGTTCAGATACAGTCATTATTTTGATAAAGTTAGAGCATGGTATATCAGTTGCTGTTAGAGCATGGTATATCAGTCGCTGTTAGAGCATGGTATATCAGTTACTGTTAGAGCATGGTATATCTGTTCAGAAACCTTTTTTATCGAGTATCAGTTAATCGCACTGGCACAAATTGACACAGATTGGCACAGAACACCCATGCAAATGGACGGCTTTTGTTGTTACAAAATATGTAATGAAAAGAAAGTCTACGTTCGTTTTAGAAGATATATAAAAATACTTCACTCATGAGTTGAAAACCTTTTGTATTGTAAACCGTACCTTTTGTTATTCGCGACAATACCATGAAATATTTCCGTATATCGACTTCAAGACGTGGATGTCCTCTATACATTACATACACTAAAAAGAAAATCAAGCCAGAAAAAAGTATCTGAAAGGATAATAAAAAGGTTATGTCCTAAGCAAGAGCAACGCTAAAAATATGGACTGAGTGATTTAGTATAGCATCTAGTACTTGCAAGGGTGTAATTGCACGGTACCTTAGAACAATCACCTTTAGAAGTGTATTCTTCGGAACATTCAGGGCTTCTATTGCTTGGATTTCCTAGAACTTTCATATTTTTTTCTTTAGAATGGCCATGATTCCCCATAAATGGAACCCCAGCTTAATATCTCACTCCAGAATTACTTCATTCAAGAAAGACAACGATGAAGTGATGCCCCCAAATATATTGTACTGCTATATTTCAGCATTGGTTGAGTTTAATGTGGGTACTTTTTGCTAAGTATACACTCATAAAGATAATAGAGACATCAGTCCAGGTACTAATGTTGCTAATTTTGACTACTGGTGCATAACGGCAAAGCACCAATCCCCACCACGAACCAAAAAAAACAAATGATAGGTTTGTTCTTTGGGTCGTTTTCTAATAATTTATCACATTTACCCCTTTTATTTTGGTTTTTAATTGATCTGAAAATGTGTACACTCAAACATCAAAAGCATTTGCAAGAGATATTAGAATGAAATTAGCCGTGACAGGTTTGAACCCGTGCATAGCTTGAATAGTTAAATGCCTTGTTGAAAGATTGGTAGCTCTCTCTCTCTCTCTCTCTCTCTCTCATATATAAGAGTATATATATATATATATATATATATATATATATATATATATATATATATATATATATATAATTGTTGGAGAAACTGCGATCGAATCGACATGGCTACTGGTTGACCAGTTATGTCTACAGATCTAGCTATTGAGGTTATGGAAGTGTACTCTCGGCTTCTCCATTTGAATGCACTGATTTTGAACATTAAACAAACCCTTCCCCAAACCAAAAAAGGAATACAAATTAATCAAACATTTCCTTTTAATGAAAAATATATACATCTCCTGGTATATATATATATATATATATATATATATATATATATATATATATATATATATATATATATATATATAGATAGATAGATAGATAGATAGATAGATAGATAGATAACAGCAAGTGAACAGCAAGAATGTGAAGAATGTATAATATATGTTGTATGCACTGTGGTTTGCAGGAGTCTCAAAAGGTCAAAAATTCATCTATATGCGTGTATACACAAACACAAGTATTCGTACATGCGCATACACGCACAAAAATGGGAATGCAGTGGATTCTTTGCATCGACAAACCTTTTCTTGAATAACAAACAAGTAACTTAAAAAATGAGGCAACAGGAAAATAAGTCGTAAACTTTACATCTTTTCACAATACTTTTAACATTTTCATTATTATCGTCGTCGCCATCATCATCATCATCATCATCATCATCAATGCTACCATCGACATGTCATGATCATCATGATCATCACAGCTGTAATGGTGATATTTCTATTATTATTATTATTATTATTATTATTGGTAGTAACAGCAGCAGCAGAATTAGCAGTAATAGTAGTTGTAGTAGCAGCAATAGTATTAGTAGTAGTAGTAGTAGTAGAAGTAGCTGCTGTAACTGCAGCAGTAATAGTATCTCCATCACTATTGTTATATTATTGTTTCCTTATGCTTATCAATTATAAAACAAGCTCTGCTTTAAATCAGCATATGACAAAACAACAAACTCAAGCTCCGTAGAGATCAGGAGAATCAGACCACTAGCAAAGCTGTTCTTATTAATCAATTATGTAATTTACCATGCATATTTGTTTTTGCTGCACAGATGCTGCATTGGGTAAGTGCGTCTTAATTCTGACCAATTTTCAACAATGGATGAGTAGTAGTTGTAAAATACAATCACGAATAAACAGTAATTTAAGGACAGAATCTATAACACCTATAGCACCTACACGTAGCTTCATCTCTTTCCAGAATAACGCCACAATAAGCTTGTTTCTTGTTGTAATTGAGAAACAGATGTGTTGTAGATTGACAGCCTCAATAAACACCATGTTGAATGTGGCATGGTCATTTTGATCATAATTATCTATTAACTAACAAATCATCTTTTGTCATCAACATCGGCTCATATTTTAATTAACTGAGTATATATGCTTGCTTATTATCACGCATAATGAAATATCTTTCTGTACTTAATGGTATATTTTACAGAACAAAATGCAATACGGCGTTTCAAATACACCCGTGTCCTTGAGAGGATAACTGCAACAGTGGGTTAACATGCTTGCAGGAGTTATTTACCTTGATACAATAATGACGGGTATTAAGATGGATTCAATAAAAGCAATGATCAGACATGTGTCACACGGGTTTGTGGTTGTTACTTACTTTGATTGTCAGCATATTCTTCTTTTGCATTTTGTCTTCCAGTTCTTGATCAGAAACATAAGAATCATTCGAAGCCAAAAAAGAAAAAAAAAAAAAGAAAAAAAGAAAAAAAAAATCCCCAAACTAAAACAAAATAAAACTAACACAAAACACCCCCTCCCACCAATTCTCTGGAATAGCATCGACCTTTAAACGGAACACTTTTATTTCAGACTAGGTAGATAAAGTTTGCAGGGCGTGTTTAAATTCTTGCAAGCATACGTTTATGGATCTTAACCCTATTGTCAATGAAATATACTGAAACGTCATGTTGATCACATAACATTGTTTTCATTTACTTATTTGCACGAGAAATAGCAACGTAAGATCAAGACCATCATGAATAAATCTTTACTTAATGCATCCAGACCATTTCGAGAATTAGTGTGGCGCAAATCAAGATACTTGCATCTAATTTTAATGCTGACTATACGTGTATCCTTGTAGATTTCATAGAATATGTGTTGCGACATATCGCAGCCTAAAACATATGGCTCCGTATCTTTGTTGCTTCAAATTCAAAGTCTAATTGAAATTAAGTGTCTTTCATATTTAGTTATTGCTAGGAAATTGCTGGACAAAGAAAATCTACGTTTCATCTACAAGGACAGAGTTTAAATGAAAGGTGTACTAGCCGGCCTACCATGGTGAGGTTACCAAATTAATAAGATCGGCCGTCAGGGGCGTCGGGGAGGGGTAGCACCTCTGGTAAAAGGATATGTCGAGTCCTTCTCAGGACAGTTCATACATCTTTGGTCCCCACTTGACGCTCAGCTCTCACCTGCAGCTCCAAGAACTGTTAGCATGCGATAGCATCCACGCCCAGCAAACCGCTTCAACAGGCTGGCTAAACCAAGTGAAGGTGACCGACGGGTCTATAGCAGACATTTCAGACAACTCAATCAATTCTTCATGAGTTGTCCCCGCGTGATTATACGGATAAGCTGGCAAGACAAATTCCTGACACCGAGGTTTTCACGAGGGCCAGCATCTCACCCGTATTCACGTTGCTGCAGGGGGCCCACGTCAGATGGGCAGGACACATTGTCAACATGCCCAAGGAACGGATTCCAAAACAGCTGCTTAATGGCGAACTCTGCGAGAGAAAGCGCACCTTTGGATGACAAAAGAAGCGCTTCAGTGACTGACTGAAGGTGTCATTGAAAACTTTGCATATTAACGGTGCCTCATGGGAGACACTTGTGCAAGACCGCCCCTCCTGGAACAGCAAGATCGCATCTGGCACCGCGCAGCTAAACAGCAGAGGATTGCTGAGGCGAAGAGAGAACTTGCCAGAACTGCCAATACCTTTGCTTCCATATCAGCCCTTGTGTGCTCAACATGCAGGAGAAACTTCCGTGGTTGGATTAACATTACTTTACATCTCTTGACAACAGAGTTGAATCGTTATCGCCACCGATGGACGAAGACACATCAAATTGAAAAGTAAACTGGGATGAAATGTAACTGTTGTATGTGCGACAGAGCTGTAGTGTAACCGGGTGGACATGGAAATCAGCCAAGTATCAGGACGGGTAGACATTGGAAGTCAGTCAAGTATCGCAATGGGTAGACATGGAAATCAGTCAAGTATCACGATTTCATCTAACAAAATTATCAAAAGAAATCTCAAAAGCAATCGAGAACGTTTCTCAGTGGTTTTTGCTTGGAAGATACAACTTTGACTGACATACATATGGTGCCATAGTAAGCAAATCCTGTTTCATGCCCGTACTTCAAACGAATATAAAGATGTCAAGCAGCGAAAGAAGCCATTAAGAATGTATTTGTAAGTTTGCATTGTAAATATGACCCCTAACATGAAATGCAGAAAAGTTTCTTCTGACAAAATATCAATATTTAAAGCTACATATGTTTATCATAAAGAGCTCTCTAACGAGCAAGAGGTACAATATAAATGAAACCTAATATAATTGACCTAAGTTTTTAAACTTAAATAGCAACTCCAATATAATATGCAACAAACCTTCTAATGATAACATGTAAAAATATCAAATCAATCCTTTAATGTCAAAGGGCATTAAAGACTTTGAAGAGAAAGGATGGAGTGATAGAGAACTAAAATTTTTATCCATCACCTTATCTGCGACTTACCTTTAAATCATGACGTTTAAGCATGCTAATTTGCATACATTTATCTTTAAAAAAAAATCCTAAATTAATGGAGCAGAAAGTATTATGCAAAACGTACAATCTTTAGCCTTAACCTTGACCATGATAAACGGATCCAATTGCCCAGCACACCTCTTATTATGTTGATGTTAAAATACACCAGGTTTTATTTCTTTAATCTCAAAATGGCTCGAAAGAATTGGAGTAGAATCTGACGTGCAACGGAAAACGTTAATAGCTCACCAATGCGCACCTTAAAATAATAATGCATAGGTATATCCAGTTTCTTCGCATTAGCACAAATGACTACAAAAGTGGAAAGAAAGGTATAAGTAGATACTATTGATCTATGATCTCGATAAAGATATCGGCACTAATTCGATAAGCTTCTCACCTTCTAATATTGCTGTATTAGTTTCATTCCTTAAGCTCCAATGTTTGGAAAGATATCGAGCGGGAAGGAATGTGTGACTGAACATTGAAATTTTTTACCAGTGAGATTGACCTTAAAGGTGCGATTCCAGTGTCACGTGATCTGTGTACACCAATATACCACTCATGCCGTTTGATTGTCGGAAACGAAACGGAGTTGTCCCAGGAGTGACAGTTGCTACAGAAAGCTTGGGCCCGTGCTATGGAGGAGGAACTAGTGACGATTTTCAACTAGTTCGCGCTGTTGCGATACTAGTATCACCAGTCTCCTTCCCCTCGGGCTTGTGTTGATTGTGTGAGTAATGATCACTATATTTTATTCTGACGATATATCGCAGCGTCTATTTTTTTTTTAAATTCCCTGTTTGTTCGATTTTCGGTCTGTCTCTTCGACAAGGCGAATTTTTTGACCATTTGTTAGGTACGATTGGGGTCATTATGGTTCTGTTGATGTTATCGTTTTATCGCGCGCGTGTGTGTGTGTGTGTGTGTGTGTTACAGCGCAACCGTCATTATAGTGACAGTTCATTGTCACTATGTAGGTGTTTGGTGTCAGCAGCATTAGGTTACAAAAGTTGTCACCCTCATGTTTGCTTTCAGTCTATACATTACTTCGCTGACTGCTTCAAATAAAGAATTTCTTGTAGGTATTATAACACGACCTAAAACGTTGGATGCAAGATTTGTATGAGTTTATTAAATATTGTTATGCAAACATTGGACGTTGTTTATTCCCACACAGTTCGTGAATATAGCAATTAAGTAGACATTTTAAATTTTGCTTCCTATTTGTTCAAAGCTAATTCATATTTTAAGGAAATTAATGAATTGGTTTAAGATAAAAGTGCATACTTTTTAAGGATTTTTCTCGCAGATCAAATTCTGCGTTAGCACAGAACACACGCAACATTTAGGAAAGGGGCGGAAGAAACGGCCCTAATGAAATTAACCCGAGAATATAAGTACAGTTGTATAAATTTTATCTTTTTTGTTTAAGAAGTTGCTTTGTCCAAGGAGCAGTTTACTCATGCGACTGTTGACATGCAGGAATAGCTCTTGAAATTTGACGTCTTTTTAACCAAGAACATAGCTATAGGAATTCATTTTTAAGCAACAACATAGCTATAGTAATTCATTTTGTGCCTGTAGTGAACATTGATAAAGAGCTATAAATTACGGCATTACAACTTAGAAAAAATAAACTGTGAAAGAAAAATTGAACAAGAAAGTACCAAAATTAAATAAAGACAAACACGGATAAAGACTTGTTTGGAGATTAAAATCGTGATTTAGTGATGACAGAAATCTAACAGTGATCTGTTAATGCTTGAAGGATATGTCGAAAAGCGTTTATCTGTGGCAAGCCACTGGAACCATAACTTAAAAACTCTCAAGGATCTTGACGCTTGAGAAAGCTAATCAGAACATACTTTTCAATTTTTTTATCTCTAATTTTGATAAGGTTCAAAAGGGTTGCGTACAATCACACCCGATGTCTTCTAATGCAATATAGATACAAAAATTCACGAGCGTGTGCGGGTACGAATCCCACAAGTTAAAGTCGCAGTGGGCTATACTGCCCCGAATTTCGACTCAATTAAACAGCATACTGTGCATACATAAATGCGTATGGGAGTGTGGCACGAATTGCCTCCGTAAGACTAGTTAAGAATCCAACTGTGTCGGAATAAACAAACGCGTATGCCTTATGAGAGAAAGCGTTTTTAATCGAAGCTAAGTAAACTATCGGGTTTTCTCCAGCTAGCGAAGCAGGAAGAAACACTAATTAGTACTACAGTCAGAGCTGGAAGCGTTAATCCCTGAAAAAGCCATGAGTGCAATCTCCTGGGGCTATGTCTAAGGATTACAACTGACTGGAGTCTTAGAGCACAAGCCAAGAGTATGATGCTGCTCTTAATTTAGGTAGATATCGCCAACGACTTGAACTGGAGACGTAAGAAGTAGAAAAAGACCAGTGAATCAAAGGAGGACACTAACACCCCGAAGTCAGCAGATTTCGACAATGGGTGATAAAACAACCTTTCCCACTGGAAGAATTGCTCTTACCCAAACATCACAAGCTACGCAGACAATATTGGTTAAGGGGGACCAATCGCCCTCGTTGACCGGAATACGAAGAGGAGCTGGATCTGTGTTAGCAGCAATTAGACAGGAGCACTCAGAGGCATCAGATAATCAATAACAAAAACAGAAGGAACTGCCCCGGCACACCTGCATTTACGTCATCGCCAACGACCAATGAAAGATTATAAATACAACAAAAGTAGCCGCACCACCATCGACACTATCAGCTACATCGACTACAATCACAGCAACAACAACAAATACAACATCTACAGCTACAGCATAACCAACAAAAAAATGCCGGAACAAAGCAGAATACGCAGTTGATTACAACTATTTCAACTACAGCTAGACTTGAACTTCCGGTGACCACTGCCAAGTCGACAATAAAAACTAGATGACAAGGAAAACAGCATCCGGTATTTCAGCCTGATGCAATGGAAGCATTTCAACAGATGAAGGCGAATCTGGAAAAGAAAATTAAAACCTGCAGTCAACAGACACATCAACAAAGAGCGGCTGTGGTCAATTATATATATGACCAAACTGAACAAAGAGATATGAGATTTTTCTTGGAAGATAGAAAATACTCGAACAAATATACCGAAGATTTACGTACTGTACTGGAAATGAAGAAACAGGAGTTTTGTGAGGGGAAAGTCAACAAAGCAAATAAAAAAAAAATTGACAAGAGCAAGTGAATAAGTATTCACTGGGAGAACGATACAGCATGATACCGGTGCCACTAGCCATCTTACTGCCCAACGAACTAATTTCAGTACATAATCTGGAGATTGAAAAACTCAAGATGAGATCAGAGTGAGAAGAACTAGTGATAGCGGATTTAATCACCCCAATAAAACTGCTGGACGCATCCGGAAGACCTTTGTACCACCTGAACACCTGCAGGGACTCCTGTTTCCAGATGAGGGATAACTTCAACCCTTTTAAGGGCTAACCAAGATTGCCTCTGTTATTAAGGGCTATCACTTTGGCTTTATAATCGTACTCGATAATTTCATTAAACCTGACGAGATCCTTTATACACCATTCTGAATTGACAACACAATTTGCCTATCACGACTGGAAATTCAACTGACCACTGACGCCTTACCATTTTTTTGGTTATTTCAGAATAGCGCTATGCATATTTTGTGCTAAAACTTCCAAATTAATTACAAATGTATACATAAGAAAATTTATTACCAAATTATAGCATGACTCTAATTATGATTGTGGCTAACACAAAATTGGCTATAGGATATAGCCCATTGTAATTACTGGGCAGAATTTGATTTTAGTACGCCTGGCGTCTTAGTACTTAAACTTTCCGGTCGGCTCTTGGAGATTTCTGCCAGGCATCTTTCCCTCCTTTCCACGGCCGTCCCTACCAAGGGCGAATGTGTTAGCCGACTCCCACTCGTTTAGTAATCAGGTACCCCGAAGAGCGTGTAAGCACGGAACCGTTGACGTCACAAGAGCTGTGTCCAATCACGCTCGACGTCTCATACTTCAATAATAGATACCTAATTAGAATGAGTGTGCTGGGTTGATTCTCACTCATTACAGCCTACAAAAGAGTCGATTAGGCTTGATTGTCCTTCGGCTTCTGTGCTTAAAGAGCACACTTTGTACTCATTAATGCTTGGAAGGATTGGCTCTTTCTCTCCTCCCACGATCAAGTAGTCTGCTTTGTGGGCTTAAACTCGTCGCAAATGCCTAGTTAGTTAAAGGGACGTAAATTCCATTAAGTAAGTAAGACTATCGGGTTCGTTTGGAGCCTCCAGCCGAGCCCCTTTCTACCATTCCCTGGCTCAGACCACCTAGACGAGAGCGTGGTACAATTCCCACTCGTCTATCAAGCAGGTGCCCCGAAGTGCGTGTATTACGGAACCAGGGTGACGTTATATGGATCTGTTTTTCAGACCTGACGTCTGACACTGTATAGATACCATGTGTAACGAGTGAGTGTTGCTTCAAATCCCACCCATTACTTACAGTCACTGGGAGCCTGTAGTCTCCCACGAAGACTTTAATTAAAGAGGAAGAAGCGGATTCTTTTCTTTGCCCGCAACGAATTAAATATCCCGATTATTCGGGAAGGAAGAGGCCGCGAATGCCCAATGGGCGCAAGCGACTCTAAATTTATATTATATAGTATCGGATTCGTATCGTTGACGCGTCAACTCTAAAAAAATAGTCGTACAAAGAAACTTTAGAGCACCAGATGCACCTTTAATACGTACTGCCATGGAAGCGGAGAATATAGAAGAAAAGGGAAAAAGAATGAAGAGGAGAAAAGAAAAAGACGATACTGCCCCATCTGATGATACAGCAGACTTCGAGGTCAAGCCTGTGGCGAAGACACCACCACCTCAGCAGAGAACATTTGTGATACCACAGACAGATCATTGATCCTTGGCTTTGCTATTGCCATGTAGACCACAGCCACCACAGCAACAACCACATACACAGCAACCACATCAGAGGGAAATAACAGCTTTCAGAGTTCCTCAAATGGAGGATTGGGGCTCTGAAGCAACCCGCCCCCCCCCCACTGCACTACCTAACTTCACTATTCTATGGGAGAATGAGTGGGGTCATTATCAGTTCGTGTGTATAATATCACATAAGTACATTCTCTTGACTGCTACTCTTGCTCTTTTCCGCTTGATTAAATTGTGCTAGGGTATTTTTGATTTGCTTTTATTGTAGGTTATTTTGCTTTGCTTTGAGACTTTTGTAGAAAGATAGTAATTTATATTCCAATCTACATCGTTATAATTGTTTCCAAGACAACTTGTTCAATATTGAGGTCATATTCCTGGAGTGTGGTAATAATTGGATGTAGCAAATCTGGCTGTTCGCTTTTGGATTTTACCAATTTCATCTTCTATCCCCTTGGAATGGTGGTCCTAAACTCTACAAGTGTATTCTAAAATATATCTAATTAAACGTTTGCAAAGTTGTTCTTCCTCATTTTGTGGGCAAGATGACAAGTTACGTCTTAATAGGCCTAACGGACGAGTTGAATTTGAAAGCTCCATTTCAGGTCACTGGTACTTTTTGTAACCCCTAAATATTTTGTTTGACTGAAGCTTTCCAGTGTAGTAAAATGAATACAATATATTGGTTTTATAGCATTTCTTTCTTGCCAGTATGCATATGTTGCATTTTCTAGGTTGGAATCAGATGCCATAATTTCGTGCTCATCATCATCGGTTTTAATGTCAGTTTGTAATATCTTAGTATCCTGCTCGGTTTTTATTGATCTGTAGTGTATACAGTCAACCGCGACGAGTCTACTTTCTTAATCAATTTTAACTAATACGTCATAGCGGCTTAAACTACGTTACAAGAAAAAGTGAAAACCCAACAAGCATGATATAATCCAAAATAAACAATTATTTCCCAAAGGTATAAAATCAAACAAAGTGAAAGAACTAACAAGAACTTACAGTATATGAAATCCTAATATCCGTTTCACTGTAATCCGGAAACGTTCCAAAAGTATTCAAAATTAAAGGTTCTAGTGTGCTTATGTGGTAGCACTACTGAAGAAGCTCTGTTCTAAAATCCAAACGATTTTACTTGTTCAAGTAAAATGAAATGAAAGCTGAATGTCACAAATATCCTTGAATGCTTCACGGTAATGCAAAGAAATTATTAAATATCCAAGCCCTCGAATGTTTTACAATAATTCAGTATGGTGTTGTCTGTTTAGTATAAATGTTTCTGCTCTGCAATTTCAACGTTCAAAACTAAAAATATAAATATATAAATAAATCACGATTCCTCTCATTACATTCACAATCTGATAGTTCTTGAATAAGAACGCTGTGCTTTAATTCCTTTAAACAATCACCTGATGCGCAGCAAATAAACAAATCTAAATTGCTAGAAAAGATTCCCAAACATTTAAATTATTTTATATTGGGAAAAACTTGGGTAATTAACACTTGACATTTTAATACATTAACCAATCGCCAGCTAGGGCAGTCTTAACGTATCCACAGTGCGAATGTAATCCCTAAATCTCGTGATGTTTTCCTAATATCCAGTCAACATTCATGGCCTATTTAGACCAAAATAGGATGCGACTTCAGTCACTGTCGATATAGCGCAGACAACAATTTCATTGGGTGTAGCTATAATAATCTCTGCGATTGTGATTCCCGCCACACCCAGATGAATGGCTGTTGCCGCGGCGATTTCACAAATTGCACGTTATAAATTTTAAATTTACCAGTTCGATTTTTAAAATTCAAAAGCTAACCCGGGTCAACGTCAGCAACAACACGGCTGCTAATCTCAGTAAAATCTGCTCTGGTGTGGACTTGCTCAGATTTACATCAGCGCCGAATCTAGTTAGTAGCGTCCATAAATATTAATATACATTTTGTATAATGTTAAGCGTAATTTAATGTAAAAACAATACTAATTGGTGGAGATGGCGAACGCTGAAATGCACGCATCTCTTAGCCACAACATGACCTCATATTGGCCCGTCCAATCGAGATTGTGAGGGCAGAGTTGAATTAAACTTTGGATGTCGTCCAGGGCCATTGTCATGGACTCTAGCACCACTGGTTAAATAATCAACAACTTCAATTGGTGGCGCAATCCCATACAAGTCAAAATATAAAAGATGTTTCGATGCTGGTATGTATGCGACCCAATAGATTCCAAATCACATTGTCAGATCAAGGTTAACAATATCAATTTCCCTTTTTTTCACTTAATCATCGACGCATGTTCACCCGCATAGAGGCACCTCGAAAATATTCGATTTTGCAATCGCAAGTAAATCGAAATTGGTTAGCGGTGATACCGTCTGCTATTTGTGCCAGGTGGTAGAAGACCTCTGTCTGAGGGCAATCCGCAGGTTGTTTCTGGTAATCGAAGACTTTTACCATTTCTTATCGTATATGTTTCCACCTTCAGCCTTCTTAAGGCCATTTCAGATGCTGTTACCCTAGTGCAATCACTTTTACAACCTCTGGTACTGCAGCCGCTAATAGTATTTGTATCTCCTTTAATGTCACCAAGTGTTCCTACATTTGGCCGCACTAAGATCAAGTTATTTTTGGTTCAAACACAAAGGGACAATCCTAGTCAGTCTAGTCGGAAAAAGCCTCATTATGAGCCCGCATTCGTTTTATTATTGCACTCTTTATTTTCTTAAGCTGGTTTTTGTTAAGGCCAACTTTAACTTCGTGATGAGAAATTATTATTAAAAATGGAACAGGTCTAATTACAAAACTCACATCTAACAAGAGAATCTTCTCGAAATGGATCACATCATAACACATGTAACTGCTGGCATCTTCCACAAGCACAAGTGCATGAAACTGCCAGTGGACGACAGACTGAATAAACAATTTCAGATTCTCCAATGAAAAGTAATAAATCGGGTACAATGTAATGAAGCACAGGGAAATTAGCATACCTATCGTTGTTTGGAAAGGACCACAGATTGTGATGTTAACATTAGATAGGATTGTGTTGTCAACCAAATTTTTTTTTCAGAAGGTTCTTGGTAACTGTTTAACCGAAGAGAACTTCAGTCACTTCTGAGTCTTCAGATCTTATCTTGGTACTGGTTTGGTTATTACCTTGACTCATAGTTTGAAATGCCAGGAATGTGTTTTGCTGCAGTAAAACTTCACACGACAGTCTTAATGATCTCCCACGAAGTTATGCTTGACTCTGCTTAAATCCACCAGTCAAATTGTTGTTAGTACCCATGACGAAGGGTTCTGAATCTACATTATTAGCAGGGCGCTTCATAGTTTGTTTCCCACATGTATACGATCTCGACTGTGCATTATCGCATATATCTTTGATAAACGTGATAGTTGGGTCAGCAATCATCGCCGTATCTGGCGAGTCCAATAATCGTCGTGCTAGCTTCATTTTCCTTTCCATCGATGGAATATTTTGCGCTGTTCAACAAAGCCATGATGCTATAGTTAACAAATCCAGTTGTGGTATTGATGGGATGATCGTTATTGAGGGCGTCGTCTTGTATTATTGATCACTCAATTTCAAAGAAAGCGTCACATAAAAGAACAAACCTATATGTACTCTGCACTTATAATTCCATTATTGTTGCTTAGGGACTCTAGCCGGGTATGAATAATGCTGAAAATTCCATATTACCAAAATTTAGTTCATCCAAGTATTGTCGATATTTTCCGCCGGTCTGTGCTGTCACTTACAGGATACAACGTGGAATTGATAACCCATTAAAAACAGACCTGCAAAATGGTTCTAACCGTGAAATATGCACTTCAACTAGCACGCATCTTGTAAAAATCCATTCAGATCCTATGTTGTTCCATTTTTTTCAACTTGTCGAGAATCGTTTCAAAGCTTTAGACGATATAGTCATTAATTGCCTTGGTGTCTTTGCGGTTTAAGCTTTTAAGTGTATGACTATAAAGTCACAGTGTTGTTTTTAATCCATCTTTACATGGTTAAGTGGCGGACTCAAGCACACATAAAAAAGCAATATTTACTTTAACCCCGGAGGTGCCAGTGCGCTTTAACGTCAATACGTTTCTAGTCGCATCTTTGAATAAAGTTTCACTAGGCCTTTACCGGGCATGTATTCGATCTGATTAATTGCCTGATAATTTGCACGTTACCATGACACTTGTCAAACTTGTACTTGGGTCAGCCTCGGCAGCAATACGATGATGGTCTTGTTCATCCTTAACTACGCTTTCATTTTCAGCTCTTTGAGTTCATGGAGGAATTTGTATATTCAATCGTGGTGTAGTTTCACGAAACTACCTCACATTCTGACGCGGTTTGGCTATAATACCTAGTAATGAAAATATGTCAGCTTCTCTTGCGATTCATCGTACTTGTATATAGCGCTTAAGCGCGAATAGTTTCAGTTGTACTTTTATCGTTGCATTTGGTTGATCCGGAGGAAGTTGTTTCACAACCAGCTGTGGACCTAAAGACACAATTGTCAGTTATGAGTTGCCTTGGTTGATTCACAGTCGGCGTACTAGTAAATAGGTGAAGGTCTTTCTCTAATTGCAAATTCCGTCAATAATTTTGTTTTAGTTTGTTTACTTTACCAGGAACATAAACTGGAATCGACTCAATCCTGGCTATTATTTCACTGATATAGGTGTTTCCTCAACGGTGTTAACAGCGTTATCGGGTATTTATATTAACAGTTGCTGGAGCATACGATAATACTCGCGAATAGATCTATAGGGTCAGCAAAGCTGGCTACGTGATTTAACTCCGATGCTACATTTAAGACACCCTTACCAACACATAACGCGAGCAAATGTAATTTATAGTATTCGTAATAGTATGTTC
Source organism: Megalonaias nervosa (assembly GCA_016617855.1). Lineage (NCBI taxonomy): Eukaryota > Metazoa > Mollusca > Bivalvia > Unionida > Unionidae > Megalonaias > Megalonaias nervosa. The sequence continues at coordinate 22,334 of JAECUM010021819.1, read as the reverse complement.
TATTGAACTTTATATATTTACAAATTGTACTTGAAAGAAATAGTCCATTTCTTTTTCAGCACAGAGTATGAATCTTTAACGAAATAAAGAAAAACACTGATGTTGACGGAAGCTTAGATACCTTCATTTTCTTAAGAAATTTATCTCTCGATTAACCAGTTTCGGCACACACTGGCTGCCATCTTATTTCAACCAACTGAAATGTACATCGAATGGACTAAAATTTTTATTCAGAGTAAGTACAGTGTAAATACATACCTTGCTGCTTTGCAATTCATTTTGTATTGAGCAAGAATTTATATAATTAAATGAGTTATTAACCTGCTATTAGAGTGCTTTCTTGTTTTTGTATTACCTGTTGCCGATGACTGGTAATAATTAATATGTACGAATGTTGAGCTTCGAAAATTTAATAGATTGAAAGCAGAATGAGTGAGCATTACTGTAATAATCAAAGTGAAGTTAGCGACAGTATTTGCGACGACCTTAAAATTAATATGAACAGCTCAAAATAAACAGAAAATAATTGGGATTTATATACTCTCAAGCCGAAAATATATTTTGCCTCCAGTTCGGAATAGTTAAGAATGTTCTTCCAGAGACACGTGTTTAAATCCGATATATGAAGACATGTGTTAACAGCAATTCATGGCGATAGGTTTTATAGCCCGGGCAAACACCTGGTTTAGCAGTTAGGGGCAAACACCTGGCTTAGCAGTTAGGGGCAAACACCTGGCTTCGCAGTTAGGGGCAAACACCTGGCTTAGTAGTTAGGAGCAAACACCTGGCTTAGCAGTTAAGAGCAAACACCTGGCTTAGCAGTTAGGGGCACAATACAAGGCCTTATTGATATATATGATGTTTTCAGCTGTTGCTTAAATTAGAAGAAGTTAAACAAAGGTGGAAAATAATATGACCGAGAAGAAATTCTACTTAGATAAAGCCAAAATCAGGCTATATGTTATGCAGTAAATACAATCATATCTACCGCAGATACCCATTTCACAACTACGCTTGCATAATAGTATGCATTTCAGTTGAATTGCAAAAGATTATGATGATGATATGATGGATATCCAGGAGAAATTAACTGCAATTACAATATGTACAAAAAAGTATCAGCACATATTAACTGCCATTTTTACTGTGTTGTGTGCATGCATATATTTAGGCATTTAACCTTGGATTATTACTACTTTTACTAGGACTAGCTTACAACGTGATAATAGTATTAGTTGTAGACAAGTATGCCAAATTTTATTTTGTTACATAAAAGATGGCATGGTTTGGCTGTTGTGTAGTTGTGAGCTATCTTTAAGGGACCATCTTTGATCTCGAAGGGAAAAACAAGGGATCAACCAGCAATGGGTGAGTGGGTCTTTCAATAGGGTACTTTGTTTTCTTGTAATTCGAGAACTGCATTTGTTTTTAAAGTAGATACACGTATTTGAGCTTTCTTAGCTGTAGCGGTCACAGGTAATAAGAGCCCATGGACGTTCAGTTGATTGTCTTCTGTTTTTCGTCTTTTGTGCGTGTTAACTGCAGTTTTTTTATCGCTTCTCCTCCTATACCATTTGGAGGATGGACACGAAACTTTAAAAACACATTAATCCGATGGTGTAAAAATGGTGCTGCTCACACATCCAATATGGTCATGATATTGATCATTGTGAAAATCTTGTTACTATCACTTTTCCTGAAGGGATGATCATATTAACTTGGGGGTTTCATAAAATAATTCTTCCGATGGCTAGTTAGTCGTAGACAAAAGTGGTTCCAATCTGACTTCCAGTATGTCTGCCATGGTTGGCCATCATGAAAATCTTGTTCTTGCTACTTCTTCTGATCGGACGGTCAAATCAGCATGAGGTTTTCACTAAGAGACTTCATGTGATGTCTAGTTGGCCCTAAATAAAAATGGTGCTAATCTGTGATCCAATATGGCCACCACAGCAGACATCTCGCAAATCTTTTCATCACTACGCCTGAATGAATGGTCATATAATAATAATAATAATAATAATAATAATAATAACGTAATATATGGATTTAATACAGCACCTAATCTTTAGAAGCTCTAAGCGCTTTACAAAAATTAAATAACACATAAAAACATTAACAACGACAAGATTACAAAAACAAACATCATGAAATTATAAAACAAAATCATTCTGAAAATAATTAAGGAATTAAACATTTTTAAATCATTATGTCTGCTCATGTAGTCGAAATAGGGGAGTTTTAATTGCTCTTCAACGAGAGCAGAGTGTCTTTGTGTTTAAGACCAAAAGGCAATTCGTTCCGCGTAGCTGGGCCCTGGTACGCAAAAGAACGTTATTTTGACTTCGTTTTAACAGTTGGAACAATGATAATGGGAGTGTCAGAAGACGATTGCAAGTTTCTAGATGGAGTGAGGTCAGATACGTATATTAAACTGGAGCCAGTCAAAAAAAAAAAATAACGCAGTGAACAGATTTTGTTGTTGATTCTGAATGGAGGGGAGGTTACAGAGCGGGGGTGGGTTTTTTTTAGTTCCTCGTACTTTAAGGATGGTACGAGCAGCTGAGTTTTGAACTTTAAAGTTTTTGTGGTAGATACAGAGACGAACCAAATAGAAGTAAATTTCAATAGTCCAATCTTGAAAGTACTAAAGAGCACACTAGTGCTTTACTGGGCATCAACCGAAAGAAAATTGCGAACGAAACTGATGCGTCTCAGCTTCAGATATGCAGCTTCGCATATGTTCATGACATGTTGGTGTAATGAGAGAGTACTTCCGAGAGTGACACATGAGTTTCGTACTGACCGTGTGAATTTGATGTTGGTGTTGCTGATACTTATTTCATGGCCACCACATTGATTTTAGGAGTTTAAAGTTCAAAGTTCAAGGTCACAGTGATTCCAAGAATAAATATTGTTGGTACACTTGAACTTGAGATCTGCATCCCATACGTTTTCGATGGTTTGTATTTGATGCTGTTAGGAAAACCATTCCGATGTTGGAGTCAAATGGGCGCAGTTACTATAGGAAGAATCCTGATTTGTGCAAAAAGATACAATTTCATTTCTTACCCTGACCAAAAAATGTGGGTGAGATGCATTTGAATTGGAAAAGATCAGGCATTCCATAATACGGTGGGTAAAGACTTAAAATAAGGAGGGTTTTGGGTGTCGCCTCTCACAGTGGAGGTATGTGGGCTGCTGAAGATTGGGGAATGCGCTGAATGACAATCGTAATTGTGGGATGGGTTTTTGGTGTACCACTGACGGTACTTGTGTGGCTCTTAGAACATGGTCGCGTGGGTTATTCCTATCCACCATGCTTTATTGTTTGTCAGAGGACGGTGTTGCCTTGTAAGTTGAAAATGGTTTTTGCATTGCTAATAATTAAGTACAGTATCTTATAATTTTAGCGACATTCAGGGATGTTTCTGTGAAACGTTTGGCAAGATATAGCATGGGACATCTGTAGCATTACCATATGAAACATACTTTTGCATAACTTCATAATTACATGAACGAAACCAAAGCACACAAAATACCATGCCTACTCAAATTGGTGAAATATTGGCCTAGTGTTGTGTTTGGTGCAGGAAAATATGGCTTCCTTAAGCAAATAAAATGACATGGCAAAATTTGGATGGATCGGTGACTACAGGCAATTTTCAAATTTAGCCAAACATGTTTAGGACCAGTCAGTGGTGTGGGTGAGGGACAAGATGTACAATGCTGATATACTGTAGTGCCATTTTTATTTGCACAGATCCCAGTATTTGTTTGCTGTTTTCTATTTATAAATTTATAGAAGAAAATGTAGCTTCAGTGCACTGATGGCAACTTGCAATATTGGTTCTTTAATTAAATTGGAAATAAAATAATGGGTGCTGAATTTCTCTTAAACAGGTTTAGCATCATGTTGCGGGGTGGGGTGGGGTCAGTCCCATGCAAAGTTGAGAATATAACGGTTTATTGCCATGAAATTAATTCTAACTTCCTAAAATCCCATGGACTATTTCAAATTATATAATTAATCAATTCAGATTTTCATTCCTATTCTTTATAAAAATGTTGTCTCGCATATGGGCTGAACATCAACAATATCTGTCTCATTTTGAGCTCAGGGTCAGGGGTCTATGAAAGCAAATGTTATAAGAGGATGACACAAAACATGTGAAATCTTTGGCTGTGTCCATGTATGCGGTGGCATTTGACCCAGGCCATTCATTTCACCCCATGGGCGCCCGCACTATGGGTCAAGGGGGGTCACGTGACCCGCCCTGGAAAAAAACGCTTAATAAATATTAGCTTTAGTTTCAGACTGCTTCTTATACTAACTCTCCCGGCCGTGACTGACTGACTCCTCCCCCCCCCCTGAAAATCCTGACCACCCCTGCACAAAGTCCTGACCCCCCCCCTGCAAAAAATCCTGCGGGCGCCCATGTTTCACCCAGGCCATTTTAGAATGGCCCATGTGATCATGCCATGCCATACTATTCGTTTCCTGTGACAGACTTTCTTTATTATTGTTCTAGGCTGTTTCTGTATCGTGCTTGGCCTTTATTCTAGTAGCTTTCATATTATTCCCCTGATTATACTCAGTTGTTTTTGTGTGATTGTAGGTGGTAATATACTGTGCCCAAAGGTTAAACAGGCCACACAGCGATACAAATATGTTATTGTTTTTAACTTACTGTTTGTAATAGTGTGCACTCAATAGACAACTATTTGGCACGGAGATAAACAGATATGATTATACATTTATCTGTTACAGCGTGAATAGTTCTTGTAACCATTAATTGGAGTTCAGGTAACATGATAAAGCAAAGCATTACATGTTTCTCACACTGTACTTTTCACACAAGTTGTATTTTGAACTCAAACAGAACTAAATGAAGAAAGCTCCGAGAGTATAATACCCAAGTCCTTTCTAAATTAAGATTCGACCCCTCTTATAAGCTGCCTTTCTGGCATATTCAAAAAAATGGTGCAATGTAATTTGCATGAAAGAAACTTTGATCCATTTGATGAAATCGTGCATTTGCACAAAAAATTCAAAGGAGAGAAAAATTATACTCTAATGTGTAGAATATATGGGGTGGCCTTTACCCCCACCACTCATGCCCCATCACCACAAATGCAAATATAGGGAAAAATTGCTACTCTAATGTGTAGAATATATGGGGTGGCCTTTACCCCCACCACTCATGCCCCATCACCACAAATGCAAATATAGGGAAAAATTGCTACTCCCTCAATGTTAAATATAGCAAGTTTTAATAAGTTTTATTTCCAGTTTTAGAGATTTGGTATTGCACAAAAGCTTCATCATAGAGTTGATGATGATGATGTCACCTGACAGTTTGATAAGAATGAGCTGAGAGGAAAAAAACTTTGTTGCGTCAGTTGTTTGTGCTAACCTATAATTCTTATGTGTGCTTATGTTTTTTATATATGCTTAGTTTGGGGCATGTGTTTTACTACATTTAACAGTTAGACACAGTATGTGCAGGCTTTTTAGGATAAATTGCAAAGTCATTATATAATCAGAAAGAGAAATTAACGTGTATTTCATTCAGAGAAAAAAAAAAAAAAAAAAAAAAACATATACCAGGGGATGATGGAAAGTTTTGGGTTGAAAATCGTCTTGGTCCAAATGGATTTAACCTAAATAATATATCAAATGTTTTAACTGAGGTGTATTCATCAGTTTCATAATTTTTGTGTGCAGGGAAAAAATTATATTATTTAATGTGACCAGAGGAACATTATATTTGACGTTTCCATACAAAATATTTGAAAACAGTTGCATAGACTGGTTGTTGTGCCAACATTATTTTAATAAACAAAATGATATAATCTTATTAATCTAATGTAAAGTGAGGCATTACGTATGATTCCTTATCATTGTTAACTATGCTTTCATCGTAAATATAGTGTTTCCAGTTAAAAACAGTTCATAGAAATTATAACTAAGCAAATGTACACCATTTATTTCCATTAACTGAAATGAAGATTATGTATAAGGTGGAGATGGAATTTACTTTGAATGTGTTTGGATTGCTCTCATTCTAAATACACGGAACGTTGTACTGTCATTACACTGCATTGTTTGAGCTAACATTATAGGCATGTACAGGCAGACATTGTTCAATATGACTGGCCATATTTATTTTCAAAATGTAAACTTCTTGCCTCAACACCATTAACATAATATCACAAGTTTGACATTGTTTAATGCACCTGATCATTTCAAACATATATCTTGATTACAAAATCAGCAGGAAAAGGTCTTATTTACTTGTCTTGTATGGGTGGTTACCAGTTTGCACATGAAGTGTGATGAAGCTTTTTTCTTTTACATTGCCTGTGAAGCCCAAAACGAGGTATAGGCATCATTTTTCCAACGACAACAGCAAGGACATCAACATTTGTTTGTTTTTTTTCTTCACAATTATTTCGACTTATTCTGTAACTCTTCTACAGGAATCAGACTGACAAAAATTTGTCACAAAGACCTGGTCTCATGCTTCCATGATTACAAATATCATTATGTCTCTAGCTATTTTGTTTTCTTAATATTGAATAGGCAGCCATGAAACTTGATGAGAGTATGTATGTATGTATGTATGTATGTACGTACATACGTACGTATGCATGTATGTATGTATTAGGCGTCGATCGATCGATCGATCGAGAGAGAGAGATGTAGATTCAACGAAAACGGAATACTTTAAGAGTTTAACATGCATATCCAACACACAGGATTTTTCTAAGTTCATTTCATTTCCCCCATTGAATTATGAAATACAGGTTTGCTTGTAAAATTCATAATATGATCTTGAATCTTTTGCTTTTCAGTTTGCAGAGTTTTGTCCTAAAACAGACAACCGCTTTCAGAAAATGAATTATAAGGTATTTTCAGTTTAAAAAGGCGGCGTTCAATTTGAATGCTTACAATAAAATTTATAGCCGTTCTCTTCGCGGTGATTGTTGTAAAACTGTAAAACAGTTGTTTCAGTTCATTTAGGAGGAAATATCTTGTGAACTACTTGTATGGAGTATCGTCTCCTACTTTTCAAGCTGTACGGTACACATAATACTTTCAGTTTAATTTATTTCTTGGATACTTTTTCAGGCAGATTCATCAACCTCCGTGGTTGTATTAATTTCAAAAGTTGGTATCGTCCGAAAGATTTCGCATCTTCCAAAGTAGGTTGTAAATATATTTGCAATCTTTGAAATTCATTGAATACATTATTCAGATGGAGTGCTACTAAATTATCATTAAAGCTGTTCATTTATCTAAGTTTTACGTTCCTATCGATATCTTAAAAGTTAGCGTCTGTCTAACTCTCACATAGAAAACTAAATGACCCTGAGATATGCAGGTTGATTCATGTGGTGAGTGTTTTTGTAACCTTCAAGACCATGTCAAGGTCAAAACGTCATAGAAATTTTATTACTGCCATTTCAAATTCCAGGTATAAAATACGAAGTTGGGCTGTAATCATCATTTAGTGTAACTTATTTCATGTCTTATTCAAGTAAACAATGGTCGGCAGCGCATCATTTAGACTAAGACTGTATTGCTAACCAATTCAGTGATGCTTTGTTTTGTATCATGCACTGATGAAACGATACATACTTTAGAACTAAAGGTGGAAAACTAGATAAACTGTTTTGTCACATTCACTGAGGTAACTACCTTAAACTGGACAAGATACGCTTTGAAAGTCGTTTTGTTGTAGATGAATGGGAATGGGTACAGCATTGCATCAATTCTGCGAAAGAATCAACAACAAATCAACAGGAAAGACACGGTAGAAAAATACAGAATTTAGTATATATATATATATATATATATATATATATATATATATATATATATATATATATATATATATATATCATCATCATCATCATCATCATCAATTCCTAAACCCAAGAGGTCGTTGGGGCACCACAGTTGACTTTACAACCAATAGTCTCCATCTTTCCCTGTTTTATACTCCCCTTTGGGAATCTCCAATTCCCATACCTGTCCACTCCTTAATGTTGTCTTCCCACCTCTTCTTCTGTCTTCCTCTTCTTCTGCACCCTCGCACTGTACCTTGCAAGATTGTTTTTACCAGTCCAGATGATCTTAAGACATGACCGTACCACTTCAGTTTGCGCTTTTGTTTTACAGTGGTCAAGAGATCTTCATAGGATCCGATGGCTCGTTGGATCCTGTTGTGGACTTCTTCGTTGGTTACATGGTCAATGTATGAGATGCCCAAGATCTTGCGGTAGCATTTCATTTCGAAGATTTGAATCCTTCTTTGAAGATCTGATGTGAGCGTCCATGTTTCACAAGTATACAGAAAGATGGATATGACAATCGAGCGGATCAGCCTTATTTTGGAACCAAAAGCAATGTTCTTATCTTTCCATATAGTTTTTAACCTTGTTATTGCCGCTGTTGTCTGAGCAATTCTGCAAAGTAGTTCTGGTTTGGAGCCCTCATCTGTGATAATTGATCCCAAGTACTTGAAGCTTGTGGCTCTTTTCAGCTTCTGTCCACTGACCTTTATTTCTGCACTGATGCCATTGGTGTTGTTTGTCATCAGCTTGGCTTTTTCGGCACTAATCTCCATACCGTATGCTGTGGAGGTTGTGTCGAGGCGCTCAACCAAGTCAGCCAGTTCTATTTTATCTCCTGCTAAACCATCAATATCATCTGCGAAGCAAAGGTTGGTGATTGTTCTTCCTCCGATGCTGACAGTGCCCTTGGAGTCATGCAAGGAATCCTCCATGATCCTTTCCAGGAAAATGTTGAAGAGTGTAGGTGACAGTAAACATCCCTGTCTGACTCCAACTGTTGTTCTGAACCAACCTCCTCTGCTGCCATTGATGAAGACAGCACTGGTGGCTTTGTCATAGAGGTCCTCAACAACCTGCACCAGGTTTAAGCTGATGTTGTACTCTCTCATAGTTGCCCATAAGGCTGCATGCCATACCCTATCAAAGGCCTTTTTGAAATCTATAAAGATGTGGTATAGATTCTGCTGATGCTGAAGGTATTTCTCGCAAAGGAGTCTGAGATTGAAGATTTGTTCTCTGGTGCTCCTTCCTATTCGGAAGCCTGCTTGATCTTCAGCTATAATGTTCTCTTCTTGAGGCTTTAGTCTGTTGAGAATTATCTTCAGCATGACTTTGCTCGGGTGACTGATCAAACTGATGGTTCTGTAGTTTTGGCATAGCTGTAGGTTTCCTTTCTTGGGGAGCACATTTACCAAGGATTCAGTCCATGCGGTGCGCCATTCTCCTGTCTGCCATATCTTGTTGCATATTGTTCTCAGGACTGTGACTATCTCTTCTCCTCCTGCTTGAATGAGCTCTGCTGGTATGTTGTGAATGCCAGCTGACTTTCCTTTCTTTAGTGACCTAACTGCAATTTCTACTTCTACACGAAGAATGGGGTTGTCATCAATTTCTTCTGCCTGAGGGCACTTAAGTACTGCTGGATCTCTTTGAGTCTTATGATTGTACAATTCTGAGCAGTATTCTATCCATCGTCTGAGGATCTTTTGATCTTCTGTGAGGCATTTTCCTGATTTGTCTTGGAGGGTGGTAGTTTTCTCTTGTTTATGGGTTCTGAGATCTTTCACCAGTTGATATGCCATTTTGCTGTCATTTCTACTCAGACTGTCTTCGATTTTGTTGCATTGTCTTTCTATACAGGCTTCCTTTGCCTTTTTCATGCTTTCCTGATAATGTTGTTTATCTCTTTTTACGTGTAGGCTCGTACAAAAGTAACAAAAAAAGAGTGAAGCCAACAAGATTTGTAAATTTTAACAAAATATATTTATTTCCCTAGAAAAAAATGTAAAAATAGGAAACAAGACTTACGGTTTGTGAATATAATCCAAATATTAATCCTAAAATTGAAAAATATAAGTCCTATCACTATTCAGTTCCAATTGAATCCAGGTGCGAATCTCGATGAAATTCCAATATGGAAGGTGATGACGTCAGATGAGGTCGTTGTACAGATGGCATCAATTCCTCCTTGAAACACAATTTATAATTTTTCTGTTTATAATTCCAGAATAAATTTCCACTATACGTCTTTGTTCCAGAATTTTCACAAAGAAAAGCACTTGTTTTGTTTTCTGGAGAATATAAATTATTAAATTCCAAAAAATAAATAAACTTCAAAACAATCTGACATCAACAATTGAAACACCATTTACCCTCAAGGTGTAAAGATACGACTCTGACTAGATCTAATTGAAAATGGCTGTTTTAATCCTCGATTTTAGATCACATGGTGGCTGACGTGACAGGCGACGTGATTTACAATTTGAATATCGCATTTTAAAAAAATGATAATTTGCACGCACGCCTTAAAAGACTTAGCGAATCTTACTATAAGATTCAATAAAAAAAGTTGTTTACAAATTAGAGCTATCACGCACACAGATCATGACCTTGGTAATAGCCAATCGTTTTTTATCCGATGTTTACAAGATCTATGAACCAGGGTGAGCTAAAAATAGAGCTGAAGAAATCTTACACTCTAATCGGGTTAAGTGAATTTTCCGAAAGATACATTCAAATCCAATGAAAATTATCATTATAATCAAATGTAATGAAACAAAAATAAAAAGAAAAAGAATTTAAACCTAACACAAAAGTAATTAATTACATATACGTACCACTCCCCCCCCCATAAAGAAAAAGAACGATTTATATAATAAAGCTTTCTCTTTATCATATGTAAATTATACATGAGGTAAAACAAAATTACATAAGAAAATTCTTATGAATTATATAAAGTGTACATGAAATATTATTTCTATACACGGAAAAGTGCATCTGCAATCAAATTGTCTTTTCCTTTGACGTGCCCGATGTCAAGATTATATTCTTGCAAAAACAAACTCAGTTTTACTAATCTTTGATTTTTATTTTTCGTTTTGTCGATGAAAGTAAGGGGATTGTGATCACTAAACACAACAACCGGAGAAGGGTCTGAACTAATGTAAACTTCAAAATGCTGTAATGCCAATCTTAAAGCCAAATATTCCTTCTTGATTTTTGAGTAATTTCTTTGGTGCCTATTTAATTTCTTAGAGAAATAGCACACTGGGTGATCATTATCATTTATATCTTCTTGAATCAATACTGCTCCAACCCCAACATCACTTGCATCCACAGATAAATTAAAAGATTGATTGAAATTTGGAGCTGTGACACCCGGCGCAATTTTAAGTATGGCTTTTAACCTATCAAAAGCCTCCTGACATTTTTCAGTCCAACGAAACTTGTTTTTCTTACTTAACAAGTTTGTCAGGGGTTCAGCAATATTAGAAAAATTGGAACAAAACTTTCGATAGTATCCGGCCATACCCAAAATTCGCATCAGTTGCTTTTTACTCACAGGCACAGGAAAATCAGAGATAACCCTGACCTTAGCATCTATAGGTTTAACTTGACCATGTCCCACAATATGTCCTAGAAAAGTTACACAAGCACGACAAAACTCACTTTTAGATCAACTGATTGTCAAATTTGCATCAGTGAGTCTTTCAAAGAATTTCCGAATTGTTGCTAAATGTTTTTTCGAGGTGTCGTTGTAAATGATGACATCATCGATGTAAGCATCACAATTATCTAGACCAGAGGTAATCATATTCATCAAGCGTTGAAACGTACTTGGGGAACCCTTCATCCCGAACGGCATTACTTTATATTGATAGAGTCCATCTGGAGTCACAAATGCCGAAATTTCCTTTGCACCTTCCGTTAGTGTGGAATTTGCCAAAATACTTTAAGAAGGTCAAATTTGGTGACATACTGGGCATTTCCAGTTTTATCAATACAGTCCTCGATTCTTGGTAATGGAAATGAATCTGTTTTTGTCACACTGTTCACCTTCCTATAATCAGTGCACATACAGAAAGTTTTATCTGGTTTCGGAACAAGTATACATGGTGAACTTCAATCACTTTTACTGGGCTCTATGAAATCGTTCTCCAGCAAATACTGAATTTCCTTTTTCAAGTATTCCTATTTGAGAGGGTTTATCCTCTATGGATGTTGTTTCACAGGTTTTGAATCTACAATTTCAACGTCATGAAAAATTTTGTTTGTCCTCGTAGGAATATCTGGGAACAAGTGCTCATATTCGAATAATAACTGTTTAAGTTCATTTCTTTCTTGTTGTTGTAAATTTAAAAGTTTCTGGTCCAGAATTTTCATAATTTCCGAATTCCGAAGATTTGTTGCTCCAATATCAACAGAGTCCACTTTAATTTCTTCACTTAAATCCTCAGTTTGTGGGACAGGTACAACTAAATTAATTGCATGATGTACTTGGCTATCTCTTTCAATATACTTCTTTAACATGTTAATGTGGCAAAGTTGTTTTTGTTTTCGTCTACAAGGAGTATTTATGATGTAATTTAAATCATTTACTTTCTTTTCAACCGTGTATGGACCATAATACTTGGCCTGAAGGGGATTTTGTGAAATGGGTAAGAAAGCTAGAACTCTATCACCAGGTTGAAAACTCCTATCCCTTGATATTTTATCATATCTTGATTTCATTCTGCACTGAGTAGAGTGCAGATTTGCTCTTGAGACCTCACAAGCCTTTGACAACTTGTACTTAAAATCAGAAACATAATCAGGAAGATTGAGCTCAGTATCTTCATTAGAAAAAAGTTTCTCTTTCAACAACTTTAATGGTCCACGCACAGTATGTCCGAAAACTAGTTCAAAGGGACTGAATCCTAAAGATTCTTGAACGCACTCCCTAACAGCAAACAAAAGTAAATGAATGCTTTCATCCCAATCTTTACTCGTATCAAAGCAATATGACCGAATCATATTCTTCAAAGTCTGATGAAATCTTTCTACAGCTCCTTGGCTGTCAAGGTGGTAAACAGAAGATTTAAATTGTTGAATGCCTCATTCGAGCATAGCTTGCTGGTAAATTCCAGACATGAAATTTGACCCTTGATCCGATTGGACAGATTTGGGAAGGCCAAATTGAGTATAAAAAACACTTTATCAAAGCTTTAACTATGGTTTTTGTTTTAATATTCCTCAAAGGAATTGCCTCTGGGAATCTTGTTGATGCACACATAATGGTCAACAAATATTGGTTGCCTGACTTAGTCTTAGGTTCGGGACCAACACAATCTACCATGATTCTGCCAAATGGCTCGCCAAATGCAGGAATAGGTTGCAGATGAGCCTTAGGTATCTTCTGATTGGGTTTTCCTACCATCTGACAAGTATGACAAGATCTACAAAATTTACAAACATCACTTTTGATTTTTGGCCAATAAAAGTGAGTCAAGATCTTGTGATAAATTTTATTTATCCCTAAATGACCAGTCAGAGGAGTTTCATGGGCCAAAACTAAGTATTTCCTGTCTGTAAGATTTTGGAACTACAATCTGATAGTTCACTGACCATTCGTCACTAGCAGGTACCTCGGGAAGTCTCCATTTTCTCATAAGAATTGCATTTTTAATGAAATAACAGACAAGTACTTCAGTGGCTTCAGTTTCACTAATGGCCCTCTGAAACAAATAGGATATCTCAGGATCTTTTCCTGTTCGACGACAAGTGATTGTCGTTTGTTACCCTGATTAGATAAAAGAGAACGAGTATTTAAAAGAGGATCACTGTGATCAATACCTTTTGATTGATCCAAACAAGGAGTGAAAGCAACCTCATCAAAAGCCTGACCAATACATGTGTCAGCTAAAGGAATATTTTCCTTATCAAAATGATTCTCAAGAGCTTTCTTTGACATAGCTCTGGTAGCTGCACAAGCTGGGTATAAATCAGGGTATTCTTTTTCAATAGGATCAATTTTCTGATCCAAAGAAGGCTTGTCAGTTACAAGTGGATTAAGCACAACCTTGTCTCCAGCTAGGTCGTTTCCTAGTAACAAATGAATGCCCTCAACGGGTAAAGTAGACACTATACCGACTGTCACAGGTCCTGAAACTAAGTCTGATGACAAATTTACAGAATGGAGAGGAACATTAACAATGCCGCACTCTACTCCATGAATGAGAACACTCTCATTAGAAGAAGACTTCTCAGAAAAAGGCAAAGTACCTAATAATAAAAGATTCTAAGAAGCTCCTGTATCCCTTAAAATTTTAATAGGGATAGGATTGGCCAAATCACCCAAGAGTGATATAGAACCCTTCGACATGAATGGTTCATAATTCTCCATAATGAAATCAGACTGGGGTTTATTAGACCTGAGAAACGTATTGCTTTCAAAACATGACCGTGACCTTGACCTCTTAGAAATAAGAGCATTTGGGATAGGTCTATCTTGATTCTGATGCCTATATTTCAATTTGAAGCAATCAGAAATGACATGTCCTTTTTTCTTGCAATAGTTACACGTAGGAATAGACAAGGATTTTGAATCAAGTTTATCAGAAGCTTGATTTTTAGAAGTTGTGCCAGATTGAGTTTTAGAAGGAGTCGTATTAGGCTGCAATACCTTTCTACCAGTAGACTGCTGAGTGAATGATTTGCCTACAACATAAACTTTATGAGTTAAAGAATTGTTATCAGCAGCACGAGCAGCATTTTCCAAGGTTTCGATCTCATGCTCGTCAAGATACATTCCAATGTCACTATGGACACTGTTACGACCATGTAGTTTAATTACATGTGTGTTAAAATTTGAATTCTTTCTATTTTTTTTTTTTTTCTTTTTTTTTCATTATTATAATTATTATTGTGATGATGATTATGTTCGCAGGGTCCGACATTTTGATAGAAACATCTTGTTTATTTAGAACGTAAATGTGACTCGCGTGAGCACGATTTTTGCATGTCGGTTTGTCGATTCAAGTAAACAGTTGCTAAAAGCTATGCAAGTGATTGGTTGTGACCACGGTCATTTCTAATTATATTTGTTGACATTCTGTACTGCATTGGCGAGATTTCGAAAGCGCCATGTGTTCTTCGTGCGTGTACATAAAGTGACGTTTTAGTTCGCCTTAAATACTCAGGTACCTGCGAAATAGTGAGGGAGAGTCATATTTTAACACCTTAGAGAGTCACATTGTAACATCTTATAGAGTTTATAATACCTTGAGAAGAAGGTATTCTTTTGTGCTGGAAAGAGTTGTTCGTTCGAACGTCTGTAGAACGACTGTAGAACAACATGTGTTTCGTTATTGATGATAGCTGCACTTCATCTACCTTTTAAATAATAATTAGTTTCCCTGGAGAACTACACAACTGGCTTTGGACAAAGACATTTGGTGAAATTAATTCTAAATTGGAACAGAACAGTACAAATTGTGATTCACAGTGAAAATTCTGGACACTTGTGTAAAACCTTCGTCTGACGTCATCATCCGTCATCTTGAAACGGAATTGAGATTCAGACTACTTCAATTAGAACTGTTTATTTACAGGACTTATGTGTTTTTCACAGTTTTAGGACAAATTTTTGGATTTTCTTCGCAAATCGTAAGTCCTACGTCATATTTGCACCTTTTCACCGTGTTTTCTAGGGAAATAAATTATTTTTGTTAAAATTTACAAAGCTTGTCGTCGTCACTCTTTCCTTTATGCTACTTTAAACGAGCTGATACGTAACAACACAGTTCCTGAACTTTTCAAGTAATACGAGTTCCCTGAGACTTTCGTAATCTTTATTGACCTTTCTAGAAGAGCACCATCTATCAAATTGTTGTGCTTTTTCCCATGCAAATTCGACATAGGTCTGGTCAGTTGGTTTTCTAGAATTCCTGAATTTTTGCCGATAAGCCTCGGGGACGAACTCATAACCCTTCAAAATACAGTCCTTAACCACATCATAGTCAGCACTCTGCTCTAGTGAAAGTGAAATGTAAATATTACGAGCTCTACCAGTAAGTACACATTGTAATAATAGAGTGCACTACTCCCTTGGCCATTTCAAATTTTCAGCAACTTTTTCAAAATAAAGAAAATATCTATCTACTTCTTTTTCTCTGAAAGGGGGCACTAGCTTGATATTTCTATAAACATCAAAAGTAGGGGAGTGTTGTCCTTTTGCCAGCTCTAATTCTTTCATTTTAATTTTGAAATTCCATTTCGTCCTTCTTTCTTTGCATTTGCATATTTAGTTTTTCTTTCTCAAACGGCATTTGTCTTTCCTCCCTTTTTCTTTCCATTTGTATCATTTCTATCTGAAACTGAACCTGTCTTATCTCTAATTCCAACTTTTTTGGCTGGACTTCCATTTTCAAAAAAAGTCCAAACACTCCTGGGTAAAATGCAAGAAATTCTCTACTTTTGACGATATTGTGAAAGAAAAACCTGTTGTTATCACTAAAGATTTCAAACAAAACGTAAAATAGTACTTGGGATTTAAAAACTAGGTGAATTTAAATTTCAAACAACAATTTTCGGAAATATTTTAGCCAAAATTCAAATATCCCAAGACGAGAACCCCAATTTTCTCTTGTTATGTGTATGCTCGTACAAAAGTAACAAAAGAAAAGAGTGAAGCCAACAAGATTTGTAAATTTTAACAAAATATATTTATTTCCCTAGAAAAAAATGTAAAAATAGGAAACAAGACTTACGGTTTGTGAATATAATCCAAAAATTAATCCTAAAATTGAAAAATATAAGTCCTATCAATATTCAGTTCCAATTGAATCCAGGTTAGAATCTCGATGAAATTCCAATATGAACGGTGATGACGTCAGATGAGGTCTTTGTACAAATGGCAACAATTCCTCCTTGAAACACAATTTATAGTTTTCTGTTTATAATTCCAGAATAAATTTCCACTATACGTCTTTGTCCCAGAATTTTCACAAAGAAAAGCACTTGTTTTGTTTTCTGGAGAATATAAATTATTAAATTCCAAAAAATAAATAAACTTCAAAACAATCTGACATCAACAATTGAAACACCATTTACCTTCAAAGTGTAAAGATACGACTCTGACTAGATCTAATTGAAAATGGCTGTTTTAATCCTCGATTTTAGATCACATGGTGGCTGACGTGACAGGCTACGTGATTTCTAATTTGAACATCGCATTAAAACAACGATAATTTGTACGCACGCCTTAAAAGACTTAGCGAATCTTACTATAAGATTCCATTTAAAAAAAAAAAAAAAGTTGTTTACAAATTAGAGCTATCACGCACACAGATCATGACCTTGGTAATAGCCAATCGTTTTTTACTCGATGTTTACAAGATCTATGAACCAGGGTGAACTAAAAATAGAGCTGAAGAAATCTTACACTCTAATCGGGTTAAGTGAATTTTCCGAAAGATACATTCAAATCCAATGAAAATTATCATTAAAATAAAATGTAATGAAACAAAAATAAAAAGAAAAAGAATTTAAAACTAACACACAAGTAATTAATTACATATACGTAACACTCTCTGTATTGTGTTGCTCCTTCATGATCTCTTTTTCCCTTTTTCAGTCCTCTTCTTTTGTCGCATAGTTCAAGGACATCTGTTGTGACCCAAGGTTTCTTTGTTCGACGATATTTGCCAATGATCTCACTAGCTGTGCTAGTCACAGCTGTATTGAATGTGGTTGTTAAGGACTCTAGGTCGGTGTCTTGCCTGTCCAGGGTTATCAATGGTGCAAATTTAGTACCTATCATTGCTTGTAAGGCTTCTGCGACTTTTGGATCTTTCAATTTTTCAAGGTCAAATCTGACTCTTAGTTGTTCAGGCTTTTTGACTATTTTCAAATGGAGGCAAAGCGTTGTTATTAATAAGTCATGGTCACTTCCAATATACGCTTCTGGAAAGCTTCGTGTTCTGCCGATATTCAATCCTGTGCAGACTCGTTTTTTCACCAAGTTGTAGTCAGTCTGGTTTTGATGTTGTCCATCTGGACTGTGCCAGATCCAGTGGCGGAGTTAACACTGCTGTTTTGTTGTAGATTTAATTTTAAGAAGGGGAATAAAATTTGCAATACTAAGTGTGACAATCGAGAAAGTATGTCATTTTACAGTTCAAAACAATAGAATAAACTTTATTTTATAATGCTAGATATCTTTGTTTTATGGTACCACATTAAGGAAGACTGCAAGACGTACACACTGCATCTCAGACTGGCTTACAAACAGATTCACTGGTATGCTAGAGTCCCATTTCTTTCAACTCTCGGTCCATTTGGCAAACTGCACATGCCAAGCAGCAATACAAACTAAGATAATCATTGTAGATAGAGCCCTGTAAGAAAAGTTTATAACTTTATGAAATATGAACTGTCTGTCACTAAATTACACATATTGACTCCTGAATGACAGATGCAACACAGACTAATCACATTTTTAGCATATTTATAAAATGTAAATCAGTAGCTGTCTATAAACAAGCAAATATTAATATGGGTCACTATTGGTCAATATAGAGGATAATGTGGAAATACGGAAAATCCTATGTTAAGTTTGTCCATAAGGTTAACATGGAAATGGGTTGATGAAGCAAAAGGATCCATAGGGCAAAAGGGTTGATGGGGCGAAAAGTATAGATGCAGCAAAAGGTTTTAGAGGGTCAATAAAAGTTTATAGGGAAAAACGGAAAGGGTAATGGCAAAGAGTTTTAAGTTTGATTTGAAAACGTAGACACAAGCACAATCTAAAATGGACCGCTCCGGTGGCCTAGTGGTTAGAGCGTCCGCCTCGGATGCGGGAGGTCGTGGGTTCGATCCCCGGTCGAGTCATACCAAAGACTTACAAAATGGTACTAACAGCTGCCTCGCTTGGCGCTCAGCATTAAGAGGTTAGTGTTAGGACTGGTCGGCCTGGTGTCAGGATAATGTGACTGGGTGGGACATCATGCTACATGTCTGCGGCATGATGCCCCAGTGCTAGACATCACTATAAACTGCCACACTGCAGACATCGTAGTGATATGACTGAAAAATTGTTAAAGCTACGTTAAAAAAATCATAATCACATCACATCACAATCTAAAATGCCTTGCATCGTCTTCACACACCATTTATCAAAACAAACGGGGAAGGGATGAACAAACTTCGTGTAATCCAACAAAAGTTTCTATTCATGACATCGACTATACCATCCAAGACCACACACACACACACACACACACACACACACACACACACACACTATCCAAAACGTCTTGTGTTAAGAAAAGGGGATGAAATACTATCCATCACAACATCTATACTATCCAACAATCGATACACACACATACACAATCCAAAATCCATTTACCACATCATTCAACGGTGTGTGTGAGTGTTTTGTCACAGTATAAGAAATCAATACTTTTCTACATGCCTAAAGCGCGTACGTGAAGGAAAACATCCCTTCAATTTAGATTTGAACGAAAATATGACCCGGAGTGATAGAAAAGGAGGAAGATAAAAGACAGAAAAGTGTAACGTCGTTTTTATTCTATTTTATGCGGCATTATAGGACAAAGAGAAATTAACATGAAGTTACGTATATATGAGTTTATGGAAACCACGATATATTCTATGTAAGAAATATTTATTGGCAGTTATTTAATTCATTCATCAGTTTAAAAAAGGTAGTGTTATATTTATTGTCGTCTGGCTCCAGTAACGTTTGCTTTAACAGACTCCTCCAGATTTAAGAGATGTCACTTTTTGTAGCGCACCCCTTGATGTTACAAAGTTGCAAAATTCCCTAAACCAAGGACAGCAAAACAGCGCCCAAAACGTTTTTTTTTTTCTATCCTAGTCTTAAATCAACTGAGAGAAAAAGGTTACACATTGTTTCTCCCCTAAAAGCATGTTTTAACTCTACAGAGAGAGTGCGGAAGAGGGTGACTTATGCTCAAGTTGTTCTTACACTGTAAAGTATAGGGTCTGTTTTAGCGTGCTGGTATTTTCTTCTTCGGAAAAACGGTCGATCGAATTATGGGACGTGACACGTTGAAACACCAAAATAAAACTACTCATGCACAAAGGTAAGATATCTGTTATGAATAAAAACAAGTCAAGATTTAAATTTACCCACTAAAAAAGGAATCCTTCTTCAATCTTTTAAAATTACAAATGTTTGAAACAATTGCAAAACTCAAGTAACATTTTCTTGAGACTACTGACATTTTTTGAGGTATCTTAAGTCGGAAACAGAGGCAATTATAATTTCAATCTAGATAATTTTATAAGAAACCACAGTGATTGTGTGTGTGTGTGTGTGTGTGTGTGTGCGTGCGTGCGAGTTTATGCAACAGACAAAATAGACATTACGAGAGAGAGAGAGAGAGAGAGAGAGAGAGAGATTATCTATCGCTACTTTCCCTGCGAATTTAAAATAAGCACATCCCAATTAAAAAATCACACCGATAAGAAAATGTGCACCTTTCACTTGTAAAATGTCACAAGAGTGAACTGGAGAAATAAACGTAGATGTAATGTTCTTACAAAAGTTTTCACAAAATATTACATCTAAACACTCTGCGATGTATTTTGCAATAAGACTGACATACTTTCCATTGATTGCAAATTGTACGAGTGTTCGTGCGTTCTTTTTTTTTTTTTTTTGTTTGTTTGTTTTTTGTTGTTTTGGGGGTTTTTTTTGTAATGCGACTAGTGGTTAGACACAGAATAACACGTCTGATCTTGTTACTGTGTGAATAGCTATTGAAGTCAATTTAAAACTAAGGCGGTAGAAAATATCGGTTAGGCAATGAAGTCACTTGAAATGAGTGACGCATTGTTTTGTAGTGTTGTAAAATAAAGCTATGCTCTAGCGTGTTACTGCAGGGCTAACAGACCTGAGTGTGAATTTGCAGTCCTGTGTTGTGTGCTGTACCATTTTTCTTGCCACACCAAATACAGAACTGTAACAGTACTGATTCGCGTTTTCAAACTGACACAAATGTTCTCACTTAGATATTTTGAAATTACCCTCTTACTAAAGAAACTGAAAAGGAATACGCATGCCTGTAGTTGTTGATATAATCTTATCACCGTATTAATATCACATGAAGAAACTGAAAAGGAATACGCATGCCTGTTGTTGTTGATATAATCTTATCACCGTATTAATGTCACATGAAGAAACTGAAAAGGAATACGCATGCCTGTTTTGGTTGATATAATCTTATCACCGTACTAATATCACATGAAGAAACTAGAAAGGAAAACGCATGCCTGTTGTTGTTGATATAATCTTATTACCGCATTAATATCACATGGTCTAACTAGGACACATGTAAAATCGAGCAGAACGGAACAACGTCAGTGTAGTACAGAACGATTTTAAATGCATAGCAATTAATTAGAAAATCTCCGTAGCAGCTTTTTTTAAATTCTAGTTGTATTATATTAATTGCTGAGTCGTACATATGGAATGTCAAACTGTACTATGTTCACCTAATACAGGCTTAATTCATTAGATACTCACACGAATGTCTCCTAGAGTCCGAGTCCGGGTTCTCATTGCAAGAAGTGCACCTGGGACAAAGTGGGCCATTAGTACTCAGTCTCCCAGACGAGTGGACAACTCACATACCTTACACTGCAGGCAAAGACACGTCTGGATAACTGAAATTATAACACAGACTACGCATTTGCAATTTAGCATTATACATCTTTTCTGATCCTATAGCAAAATTGGCCTAAAATTACACGGCATAATAGTCACAAATTGACATGCAATGAGAGTGATAGAGAAATAAAGACAACATTCTTATATACAAGAGTTTAAATTAATCTTCTTATACATTATCTTCCTTTCTTCTTCATACTATTATATCTTAGTGTTATTAATAAAACGGTGAGAATTGAATATAAGCTGAATAATGAAATATGGAAAGTTAAATAAATATATATACGTACCTAATTGAACTTTCCATATTTCATTATTCAGCTTATATCCACTTTCTCACCGTTTACTTAATAACACTAAGATATAATGGTACGAAGAAGAAAAGAAGGTAATGTGTGTTTGTCTATCTGTCTGTCTGTCTGTCTGTCAACAATACTCACAATATGTGGATGAGTGTGCGTGTGAAAAAACTGTCTTAGAAGTCTTGTTTGATTACACCTTGAATGGCGTAATTAGAAATATTTTAATATGCGTTGGAATGCAGCGCGATGATTAAAGTAGTAAAAAACAACCTCTAATTGAAGCAGTAAAATTCACGTAACCGGAAGTGTTGGACCTATTGTAACGTAATAATCGTAATAATTTCCTAGTACCAGAGAAGTAATTGTTTTTATACCATTCTGACAATATTTTGAAGAGTTTCTTGGAAAGAGAAAACCTGTCCTCATCAGCGAAATAACCATGAATGTCCTAATATCCTCAAGCATATTTG
>JAECUM010021818.1:0-65089 GCA_016617855.1 Megalonaias nervosa | reverse complement strand
CAACTGAATGGACTAAAGAACCAAATAAAATACAAATGAATCCATACTGAAGACATCAGTACCTCAACAACTGAATGGACTAAAGAACCAAATCAAATACAAATGAATCCATACTGAAGACATCAGTACCTCAACAACTGAATGGACTAAAGAACCAAACCAAATACAAATGAATCCATACTGAAGACATCAGTACCTCAACAACTGAATGGACTAAAGAACCAAATCAAATACAAATGAATCCATACTGAAGACATCAGTACCTCAACAACTGAATGGACTAAAGAACCAAATCAAATACAAATGAATCCATACTGAAGACATCAGTACCTCAACAACTGAATGGACTAAAGAACCAAATAAAATACAAATGAATCCATACTGAAGACATCAGTACCTCAACAACTGAATGGACTAAAGAACCAAATTAAATACAAATGAATCCATACTGAAGACATCAGTACCTCAACAACTGAATGGACTAAAGAACCAAATCAAATACAAATGAATCCATACTGAAGACATCAGTACCTCAACAACTGAATGGACTAAAGAACCAAATCAAATACAAATGAATCCATACTGAAGACATCAGTACCTCAACAACTGAATGGACTAAAGAACCAAATCAAATACAAATGAATCCATACTGAAGACATCAGTACCTCAACAACTGAATGGACTAAAGAACCAAATCAAATACAAATGAATCCATACTGAAGACATCAGTACCTCAACAACTGAATGGACTAAAGAACCAAATCAAATACAAATGAATCCATACTGAAGACATCAGTACCTCAACAACTGAATGGACTAAAGAACCAAATCAAATACAAATGAATCCATACTGAAGACATCAGTACCTCAACAACTGAATGGACTAAAGAACCAAATCAAATACAAATGAATTCGTACTGAAGACATCAGTACCTCAACAACTGAATGGACTAAAGAACCAAATCAAATACAAATGAATTCGTACTGAAGACATCAGTACCTCAACAACTGAATGGACTAAAGAACCAAATCAAATACAAATGAATCCATACTGAAGACATCAGTACCTCAACAACTGAATGGACTAAAGAACCAAATCAAATACAAATGAATTCAGTCAGAATTTCAAAAACAGAATGGACAATA
Organism: Megalonaias nervosa; assembly: GCA_016617855.1. Taxonomy (NCBI): domain Eukaryota; kingdom Metazoa; phylum Mollusca; class Bivalvia; order Unionida; family Unionidae; genus Megalonaias; species Megalonaias nervosa. The sequence goes on along the minus strand of JAECUM010021818.1, from coordinate 63,943 downwards.
GAACCAAATCAATACAAATGAATTCATTCAGTCAGAATTTAAAAAAGAGAATCGACTATAAAATCAAATAAAATACAAATGAATCCATACTGAAGACATCACAAGCTCAACAACAGGATGGACTAAAGAACCAAATCAAAAAATAAACAAATTCATTCAGTCAGAATTTCAACAACACAATGAACCATAGAACCAAATCAAATACAACTGAATTCATTCAGTCAGACCTGCACCACACCACAATCATCTTCAGAATGGATTACTGGAATTGGAAATCCATGAGGCCTACTGTCAACCAACTGTTCCTATGTCACAAGGTTAAAAGGCAGCTACACCAGTCACTGAAAGACGAATAAACCACATGCTGACAAGACACAGTGATCTGCTGAACCAATGTATCAACCCGAATTCCCTATCCCCAATGAATTACCATGCTAACAATACAGTTTAGGGATCGGGAGTGTCCAGACAAGACCAGCAGATGAGAAGAATGCTTCTATCTTCCTTTAGGCAGCTGTTTATTTCAATCAAGATGTCTTAGTGGTTTAAAACTTAAGGTATGCAACACACTGACTATACATGATGTAAAAAATGATTACTGTATCATTAAGATATCTTCACTGGTTCAAAAGTTATAGCCCATATAAGAATACAAATTAATGGAATGCATTCTTCCATGGACCTTGATCATGTGGTGTAAGGGGGGGGGTATAGCAAGTAACACACTGTATATATATTTTTTTTTAATGTGCTAAGTTTCATTGAAATGTCTCCTATAGCTCAAAAGACATACTACAAACAATGAACAAATCACAGAATTACATTTTTCCTTGCCATTACCTTGACCTTGAGATAGAGGTCTGGTCAACATAAGCAAATGGTTACAGATGGACAGATGCATGGATGGATGACACCGTACCATAATATACCTTAAGATAGGCATGTACAAAAATTACTCCATAATAACTTATACAACTCCCCATCTTTATTTACAATCTGACTAAGCACAAATTCAAAAATGAAGTTTAGAACAGACAAAAGTCCTTGCCTGTAGAGAAATGTAGAAATTAACATATATGATGAAATTATCAATCTATAGATTGACCACATCTTTATCCTGACCACATTTGTCTTTGTTAAATGCTTTACTTTACTGTTCTCCTAGATATGAAATAGGTCTAACATGTACAAGATTCCCTTGAGGGAAGTGATGCTGTACTGACACAAAATGTCCTGGAATTGAAGAGAAGATCATTCCTTCCTTTTAACTGCTGAGTGTTGAAACCATATGACATTCTGAGCAATAACATGATTTTCAAAATGGCCACCATGGCAGCCATATTGGATACAAGATTGGCTTCATTTTCCTTTAGGAGAAATCAAACATTATAAGAAGTCTTTTGATGAAAACCCCATCTCGAGATGAGACAATATGTTCTGGAGGAGTAGCGATAACAAGATTTTCAAGATCTCTGACCTCATATTGTCATCACTTTCATTTAGGATCAACTAGACACCAGATGAAGTCTTTTGGTGAAAACCACACACAAATATGGCTTTGAGTTTGTCAGTAGTAGAAATACAAAAATATTTTAAAATAGCTGCCTTGGTGGTCATATTGGATGTCTCAGGAACACCATTTTCATTTAGGACCTACTAGAACTTGAGACGAATGTGTCTATACAATTTTGTGGCAATCTTTCCCGTAGTTTCGGAATTCACAGTAACAAACTTGTGCTAACAGACACCAGATGAATAGACATAGCATAAGATCTTTGGGTCTATGACCAGTAGAGCTAAAAATTACTAGAAAATCTAATTTTTTGTTGCTGTTGTGCACAAGTTTATACAAAAGCCCTTGACACAAATTTTACAACTCAAACTTATTTCATTAACTTTGTTAATATTCTACTTAAGTGTTCAATAGACCGCAACATAAATTGCTGTAAATGTTTGAAAAGTCCGAATCTACAAAGCTTAAAATTGTAATAACCTACCAGCTTAAGGAAGCGTTCCTTCTGTGAAGCCAGTGTAGGAAAATGGCTGATACTTTTCAGAGGGGAGCCAATGTGATGGAAATGTTTCTGCCTGCGGAACAATATGAACAAACTTTACATGTGCATTTTTTGCTGAGTTTGCAGAAAGAATGAGTTAGATATGGCAAAGAGATATGTTGCAAATGTCAGACTGAGCTATATTCATAAGCCAAATCAAATGAGTTCTTTTCCCTCCACTGACAACAAAATGCATATGTGGTTTTCTATTTATTACAAGTATGAATGAAATTAAAAAGGAATTTGGATTCAGAGAAAGTTTGATTCACTGCATCTAAAAATGTCGATGTGTGAAGACACTAAAAAATTCCCATCTGGACGTGTGATATGGAAATACAAACAGAACATCTGTAAGAAATGCCAGATTAACCATGTAAGATTAATCGGGTATGTAATAAACAGCCATATATCTGGATAATCAGAATGACAACAGTATAACCTGCAATAAATTGTGTAGACAGTTACATTCATTTTTGATTAATAAAGAGAATGAAATGTTTAGTATCATGATCGACAATGACCACCTGAATAAACTCTTCTCAATGAGACAATTATTGGTCAACATAAATACATGCTTCAAAGCTGACAACATAGCTTATACTGATCTTCTGATTTAAATAAATTTGCTGTCGATGGATAACTATGTAAGCACTGATAATAAATAACCATTATCTGCACAGTGTGAATTAAGCTACTGTGAACAAGCCTGAATGGGACAACAATTCATGTAAATGGCTAAAAATCAAGTGGTCATTCATATCATATCATATATACTTGCTTATAAGTCGAGTTCAACTGCAAAATCTGTACAGACTGTTGTATAACATGCTGGCAGATCTGGGTCTATGTAGTTTGTTAGGACCAATCAGTAGAACAAACAATAAAAGTCCTGATCTGCTGGTACAGTATGTAATAGCAGATCTGGGTCTGTGTTGTTTGAAGTTGAACTTGACTTATAAGTGAGTATATATGGTAACATGATTCAAATCTATTGAGGAAAACTTTTGCTCTGCCAATCTTGTTCAGTTCTTAACATCTTGAATCAACTTAAATTTAAATTTAAATTTTAAATTTTTGTGGTTTTCATGGGTAAGCTGTAGTACAAATTTAAAGACATAACAAAATATGAACCAAACTGATAGTGAAAGCACTCCAACCCCTCCCCTGTATCTGACAGCAAAGCATCACTTGTTTCTGTGCACGATTCCATACCAGCGATACTTGTAAAGGTGAGAAACATATAACATGATACATTTATGAATGATGAGGAACAATGGAAATTGATTGGTTGTAATTTAATTACATGCAAACTTTTATAAATTTGAAAGTTATATATTAATATAATGGCTCTATTTGATCATTCAATAATAAATGCAAATTTACTTATGGCTTGTTGTCCTACTTTACTTCTAAATGTACATTTTATGTCCACTTATAGTAATTAATACAGACATGATTTTGGTGTTTCATAAAAAAAAGCTGAAAAATTTTTAAGTGGGGTTTGGGGGTCCTCCCCCAACAGGGTCTCAAGGGGCAGTGCCCCCATTCTGGGGGTCCAGGGGGCCAAAGTCCCCCGGACAAAAATGCATTTTACATCCATAAAAAACTGCTCCTGGTACAACTTATGATCATAAAATAAACCAAAATAATCATTTGAAAAACTAATAACCTTACCAAAAATGTTCAACTTGACTTTAATAATTTCACAATATTTATTGTCACATGAAACTGTTCTCCAATACTATTGATGCTTAAGTTATTTCATGTGCATGTCAGTGTTCACATCATAATTAAGTCACACTAATTTGTCAATTTTTGCAGCAAATATATTATACTTCTCTCTTTCATAACAAATCTGTAAAATGAACACCCAAGTACATCAACCATATAGGGAACATCGGAGATTCCCTGTACGATGTCACAACTAAGCGTTGGCAGAGCTCTGGTCAGCAGAACCTCCATGGCGATGAAGGAAGATGATCTATATATCAGCTTAAGCCATTGAATAGGCAATGCTAATTGTATACCCAATGTCGATGTTGGGTGTATAATCTAGGTCATGAAGACTGTCACTTTCCTTATATATATATATATATATATATATATATATATATTCTCATCTTGTCTTACGTTAACTAATTATATATATATATATATATATATATATATATATATATATATATATATATATATATATGCTAAAAATAACATGGCTTTTACAGTTTGGTATCAAGTAATTTGATATACCATTGGTATACTACTGGCATATCAAATTGTGATCCACCCATGTGCAATAATACGCATATATAAACATTGGAACTGTGTGCTGTTAATTCTAGGCCTATAGATTAATGATGCATTTCCACTCATTAATCATTAGTGAGTATAAATTACAAACATGATTTTGGTCTTCCATATAAAAAAGCTGAAAAAATTTTAAGTGGGGTTTGGGGGTCCTCCCCCAACGGGGTCTCGAGGGGCAGCACCCCCATTCTGGGGTCCAGGGGGCCGAAGACTGCCAGCCAAAAACGGATTTTACACCCATAAAAAAACTGCTTCTGGTACAACTTATGATCATAAAATAAACCAAAATAATCATCTGAAAAACTAATAAACTTACCAAAAATGTTCAACTTGACTTGAATAATTTCACAATATTTATTGTCACACGAATTTGTTCTCCAATACTATTGATGCTTAAGTTATTTCATGTGCATGTCAGTGTTCACATCGTAATTAAGTCACATTAATTTGTCAATTTTTGCAATAAATATATTATTCTTCTCTCTTTTCATAACAAATCTGCAAAATAAACACCCAAGTACATCAACTATATACAAATAATCCCATACATTCACTTGCTTTTTCTCCACTGGACATAACCTGTTGATATGCCAGTCGAGCTCTTTTTGCGGCTTTAGTAAAGATTTCTTTAGCCTTCCTTTATGTCACCACTGACTTTTTTGGTTCAATGTGCAATCGTTTCTTTTCCTTCTCAATGAGAGCCTTTTTCCTTTCAAGCTGGTGCTTGTATTGGCGACATGCAATGCGCATATTATGACAGAAAGCTACATCTGTTTTCTCATATGCAAGAAATCTTTCTTCTTATAGTAATTAATTGCACTTTTTCCAGATGCCTTCTGAGTTTCAATTTTTCCGTATGCAGCTTCTTTTGTAGATGCTGTTCCAAACTCTTCCAAACACAATTACCGTAATTCAGATCTTTCTTGCAGAGGTCACAAAATGCTAGTCCTCTAGCGTTCAGTTTTCTTATGAACTGACCAACTAAATTTCCATCAACTTTTCACTCCATCCATTCCCATTTCCATATGTTTTTTAAATCTTTATCTAAACTTTTCGTGTCATGGTCTCTCTCACTCTCTCAACAACTCGGGACGCCATGTTTTGCAAGCATGTTTCTTCTTTCCATTGCCAACAGTTTCCATTACATGAAGATTCATTAGATAAATTTAAACTTTTGACCAATCAGAATACTCTTTACGAGAGTCGTGTGCTAACTAATATATGGAACAAATACTTTACAAGGGTCATTGCGGAATGGGACCGAACAGACCGTTTTTAAAAAACCGGATTGGAGATGATATAAAAAATGGACTATATCAAGAAAAAGTCTGATTAAAGTCTGGAGAAAAGCGAAATTCCACTTTAAAATGGAGAAAAATCATGTCTGAAATTATCCCTGTTTTCTAAATGAATTTAACAGGATACACAATTTCATTGCAATCCGTTCTGCTTTCCGTTCAAAGGGCAAATATGTATATTAGTATGTGATATAAATAAATCTTTCTTCTTATAGTAATAAATTGCACTTTTTCCAGATGCCTTCTGAGCTTCAATTTTTCCATAAGCAGCTTCTTTTGTAGGTGCTGTTCCAAATCCTTCCAATTGCAATTACCATAATTCAGATCGTTCTTGCAGAGGTCACAAAATGCTAGTCCTCTAACGTTCAGTTTTCTTATAAACTGACCAACTAAATTTCTGTCAACTTTTCGCTCCAGCCATTCCCATTTCCATAACGTTTTTTAAACCTTTATCAAAACTTTTCATGACATGGTCTCTCTCAACAACTCAGGATGCCATGTTTTGCAAGCATGCTTCTTCCTTCCATTGCCATCAGTTTCCATTACACGAAGATTCATTGGATAAATTTAAACTTTTGACCAATCAGAATACTCGTTACGAGAGTCATGTGCTAATATATGGAATGAATACTTTACAAGGGTCATTGCGGAATGGGACCGGACAGACCATTTTTAGAAAACCAGATCGGAGATGATATAAAAAAACGGACTATATCAAGAAAAATCTGATTCAAGTCAGGAGAAAAGTGAAATTCCACTTTGAAATGGAGAAAAATCAAGTCTGTTAATATTAACTAAAATGTGATGTAAATCTAGTGAAATTAGGAAACAATAAGAGAAATACTGTAGCAGTAAAGTTCAAGAAAATTAAATGTCAATTACAGTTGCACTTTTTAAGTGCATGCATTCTTTGATGATATTAGTCACTATTTTATCCATGAAACTATCTTCTACAGCCACAAAACACAAGCCAAATGAGGCGTGGACTTATAAAATAATCCAGAACTAAATGACTGCCCCAGGATCTGTACTATGCATCAGTTCCCCATGCGTTTCTTTACTATACTGTGTCAAGGTGTATAAAGTCTAGGCCCATAGTAACAAAAAGGAAATATTCAGAAACTATGTTGCTCTAAGAACAACTTACTAGATGACATTAATATCAGAAAATTACTCTCTGCTACCTCTGAATCCAGCACTCTCATAAAGAGGGTGTTCTACAGATCCTATGAACTTCTGAGAGAGTGGCAGGTATAGGGTGAAGATGTTTACATTTGCAACATGCACAATGGAGAGAATATTGGTATACCTCTATGTTATTTTCATGTACTGTGGCTGAAATTTCTTTGGATATTATACTTGTGTTAATTGTACATGATCTGAGCTTACAGCCAACTAAAATGACTGCTCCATTGTGCTCAAAAGATCAGCCTGAATTAGTGTAAATTGCACTATCTTTAGCAATTATTAAAACAGGGAAAAGGAAATTTGCCAGATTAAAATATAACAGCTTCTGAAAGTACAATGAATGAATTACCATAAACATAAAATGTAACAGAAGTTATTGGCTTGTTTTTTTTTTTTTACAATTTACCTCTGAAGTCCAAGAAGTGAAAATGACCAAGTGGCTCTAGCAGTTTTTGAAAGGTGCACATCTCAAGTAAGGCCAAGATGTATACTCTATAACCCATATTGCACACATCAATCATATACCACAATAAAGGGAATTAAAAGGTCTTTGAACAACACCTAATATATGAAAGGTCTTTTTGAAATAGCCAGTATAACCAATGAGGAAAATCGGGGAAAATTCTTCTTCTTTAAAAATCTAACCCTATGCAAAATACGAAACTGTAGAGCGCCACCAAATATGAAAAAACCTCATTGTGTCTGTACAGCATACATGTACGAAGGGAAGTAACTCTTACTGATTAACTCCCCTTATTCCAGCTAGGAGGCCACTAACATCCGGGATGTTTGCTAGTTGAAGCTTGGAGAAACATACTGAAATATTTCCCTTCTTTGTCAAATACATTACCAGATGACATTAACATCAGTAGAATAGGTAAGAGGAGTTGGAAATGTTTGTACATTTATTCTTGAACCACATCTCCCTACTGAAAGGATGAACTTCTAATGTAAAGACAGCACAACCAAAGAATATGCATACAAAGGTGATCCATGTGGAATCCTGTACCTGGCCATTGCTTTACGGTAAACCCAGCAAAATTTGCAGGCCATGCCCCGTCTGAGGTTGTGATGTTATAAACAGTCTTGGTAACCATCTTGCCAGCTATAAGCGGCCTGACAGGATTGAGATCTCCTCTACCAGACCATGTCACATAAATATAAACTGAAGTAGACTGAGCATGCTTGTCAGCTGACTTCACTATGTCTCAAACTGAGAAAATACATTTAAAGACCACACTATCAACAGCTAATATTTCAAAAGCCAAAACCTTCACAAGTCATGCCTGATTCTGACTGCTGTTGCTGTGGAGGCAGATGAAAGAGGTACAGAAGGCCATTCATGTTGTTAACTAACCCAAAAAATTACCAGATGCTTATGCAATATTTTCTCAAGGTGTACTGCTGTTGCTGTGGAGGTGCATTTCCAGAAGTGGGATATGGCACAGTCCAATGTATGGTGAAGACCCATGGGCTGAGGATGAGGCCATGAGGTTGAGGCCAAATGGAAGAATACAGAATTGGTATCTACACTCTGATACTGTATGAATGAGTATATGGAAATACATATCAGAGAGATCAAGGCTGACTGCACATTCATTTTGTCACACTTCCAAATAGATGGACTTGCTGTCTCAATCTTGACTGACTGGTTGAGTCTTCTCAAGTCTTATTTTCTTTTTGGCTTCTGTAACCTGAATAACTTCAGAATAAAAATCTCTGTAATACATCTGCCTTCATGGGATCACTTGGGATCTCCATCATCAAGAGGCAGTATGGAAGTGGAGGGGGGTGAATAAATGAGATTCATAGTCCATCCAAAAAGACTTGAATCTCCCAATTGTTTGTCGGGAACAGGTTATTCCAAGTAAGATGGAATATAAGGAGTCTGGCACCTATTGGCAGGGCGGGGCGGGGGGAGGGGGGTCCCGAGTGGCTGACTGGTCTAAAGCGCTCACCGTTCCAGATCACTGCCATCTCACCTGTCTGCGTGGGTTCGAGTCTCAGGCTCGGCTAACGTGGGTACATGAGAAAGTTTGCCAGTAGCTTCTCGTGGGTTGGTGTTTCTTTCCGGGGGTTTCCCGGGTTCTTCCTCCACCATTTATACTGGCCGCCATGTATAGCCCATCTTGTGCTGGAAAATAGCGTTAAACCCTACAACAACAACAACCTATTAGGGGCTTGCCACTAGGTGTGATGGATAGGAAGTCATTGACACTTGGTGGGAAGCTTGGGGTGAGAAACTAATTTTCTCTCTCCCCCTTCTGGCTTGTCTGCACAAGTTAGAGGCATATGGCTGCCTATAAATTGCCTTGCTAGGAAGCTGTTGCTGAGAATTACCCCATGCAGTCTTTCTGTGAATGATAACCCTTCTCTGCAATGCCCTCTTACTTCCTGGTTCTACAGATTTAAAATTATCACTAATTACCTGCATTACATTACGTAGAAACCCACCACAAAAATGTAATGTGCATACAAGTTTTTGCAAAAAATTAGTTTCCCTGTTAAAACTTTATGTTTGTCAAATTTGTGTTATTTACAATACTTACATGAATATTCCAAAGGCATCGTCCGGATTTATCTGTAAAAAGAAAAATTTGTAAAACTGATTTTCATGCACCTTTATTTCATATGGACATAGTATACATCATAGGAGAGAGTGACAGTGCCATATTCCTGGCCTTACAGTCACACAAAAAAACTGAGCACCAGTTTGGTTCTCAGACTCAAAATTAAGCATAATGATTATCTCACATGCCAAATTTTCAATAACATTTTGATTATGTAGTTCTTTTTCATTATTTGTAGTGGCTACTATACATGCTATACTTTGCCCTTGTCAGTTTTAGATACAGGATATGAAGATTGAATGCCAGTCTATATAATTTGAGACACATGGGAAAATGACAGCTGATAAAACACCACCTAAAGAGTACAAATGGATTTCAAATCACATTCTGCAATATTTGAAAGAGAATTCCATTATCTTTTCTACTTTCCCAGAGTCATGACTTGGAGAACATTGTTCATTTTGCAAAGTCTGTGCAAGTGACACAGATCTAGCACATAGAGCAAAGTCTGTGCAAGTGACACAGATCTAGCACACAGAGCAATGTCTGATCTTTAAGAAACATAAACTCAAAAGAAACATGCTGATTTTGCAAAGGCAAGTGATGAAACACCAGAACAATATTTTTTTCTTTTAAGAGGAGGCCAACTGCATCAAGATAAATATTGAGAATTGTTGCTGCTCTGAGGAGCTTTGTCTCCTCCCCCCTCTCCTCCCCCAATAGTGGCTTAACACCATGAAACCCTTAGTGGATAGATGTAATATGTAAGAGTTACCTCCCTTTGTCTATACCACGTGACACAGCAAGACTTTTCTAGTCTATGGATGACCTGGATTCCGGAGGTAGCAGAAGTAATTTTCAAACAGTAAATGTGGTTGGGTAATGTATTTGATGGAGAAACATGTTTCATTACCTTCAGAAAGTTTTACCACTTTAAAAGATCCTATTACCTCGATGGTGACATGGCTAAATAATTGGAGAAAATGTTCATTTGTTGTTTTTTTACACCTCTTTCAGCATTTTATTTTGCTATATCATGCTCAGGAAATGGAAACTAAAAGCTTTCTCAAGGACAAAACCAGGTATCTGATATGAATTGGCCTGGGTGAATATCAAACCTGTGATGTTTAGATTATGAATCCAGTGCAAGGGATCATAATCCAATGTGCCGAATTTGTTTTAAAAATCTAAGAAACTGCCGAAATTGGAGACGTTGTTACCTTGTAAATCTTTATTGTAACATCCATTAAACAGTGTTACATTCTATGCAAACTGGGTCCTTCAGTTACATATCCTTACATTTCCAAGGTTATATAGGTCAGATCATATTATGCCGAATGGACAGCAGACTAATATTATCTGTACATATATGATCAAGTTTTTTGGGTGGGCTTGGTTGGTTGGTTGGTATTTTATGGCACAGCAACACAAACTGCTGAGGCAACTGGAGTAAAGTGCCTTGCCCAAGGTCACACCACAGTAGCTGAACCAAGGCTGGTCCGCTGGTAGGATTCAAACCAGCACCCTTTCAGACATGAGTCTGGCACACTAACCACTAAGCCATCGCAGCTCCCATATGACACAAGTAAAGAGAATCTTACCTGCTCATATATTACAAAATGTCCACGTGTGAATGTATCTGCTGCCCACTTGATCACAGCTGAGGCACTGAAAATTATAAAAACGTTGGAAGATTAAACTTTTGAACATACAACAATTGTTACAAAAGTAAATATGTAATGTAGAATCACAGCAGAGGTAGAACTGACAGCGTCCATGCTAGTGGGGCAAAAATGTCTCCCTAGATCTTGTCAATTCAAAAAATGTCTCCCTAGATCTTGTCAATTCAAAAAATGTATCCCTAGATCTTGTCAATTCAAAAAGTGTATGCCCAGATCTTGTCAATTCAAAAAATGTATCCCTAGATCTTGTCAATTCACTCCAATTTATTATACATTATCAACAATGAGCGCGAGAGTGTTTATTTAAGCATTGCTTTGATCCAAAACTTATCCCTTGGACCTGATGGAGTGAAGGAATGACTTTTTTAAAATAGGACCTAACATGATCCCTGCCATTAATTAAACAAGAGTCTAAGGAAATTTGGTAAGAAAAGTATTTTCTTCCATGTCTGACATTCATGTTCACAAGAGACCTGTAAATGCAGTACAGAATTCCATTGTTAAGGCCTTTCACCTCAAACCTGATATCACGGAACATGTCTCAGCAATGTCAAGATATACCCACATGCCAAGTTTGATTTGATAAAAACCTCTTCATACTTAGTACATCTCCAAACCAGAGTCAGGACCATTTGACTGTAAGATCAATATGAGAGTGCTATCAACTTTTTCACTGGAATGCAATGAAATACAAAGTCTGGTCAAAATTCACTTGTATATGTGCAAGTCTCTGTGTTCATAAGCTCAATGATGAAGTACAAAAATGCAAGCAATGACCTTGGACTCAACCCCAATGCCAATTAGGTTTTGTTTTTAAAAAAAATTCCTTGACAAAAGTGTTGACATGTTGGTGGTCAGATCTGCACCATTTTCTTAAAAAGAATAATCAAACTTTACACTGCAGGAAGTGTTCTAATGAAAAGCCCATGTCAATGTCACCATTCATGCATGTGGAACTGTGATAAAATTTCAGAGATTGCCACTATGTTGCCATGTTGGAGGTCAAATAAGCATCGTTTTCATTCAGAACCAGCTGCATATCAGATCCATATCATTTCAATAAAAATGATTTTAAAAATAATTTTAAAAGAATATATTTTTGTAAAAAACTAAAACTGCAAATTTATGCCTATTGTTTCTATAATGAAAACCAAAACACAACACTGCATAACTTGAAAATTAAAAAGAAAGCATTGTGCAGCAAAACCTGTCTTGAAAGACCACTGCTATGTGAGACCACCTGTCTTGAAAGACCATATTCTCAATGCAGAGATTTTATTGATTATATAGTGGCATGACCTGTTATGAGAGACCACCTGTCTTGTGAGACCATAACTTTTTGGTATAATGGGTGGTCTTTCAAGAGAGGTTCTAATGTAATGATCAAAGAGAAAAAAAAATGCCTGACATGTTGGCTCATCTGTATGTGCGGTAAGGTTGCCTCAACCCCAATATACCTAGTTTCAACCTATTTAACAATTCTTTAAAATGTTTAATATTCAATGTTACTTTTATCAATGTAGTGATCTACAAAACCTCACAATAAGATTTTTCTAACATGGAAAGTGCCAACAGAATGCTTGATTCAGTGTTATGTCCTCACATTTGAGGCCTTTAACCAATGCATCAAGTCGGACTCAGCCAATGTGGCTATGTGAGAAACCCTGCCAGTAGCTTCTTGTGGGTAGTAGGTGGTTCATTCTGGGGTTTTCCTAGGTTCTTCCTCCACCATTTATACTGGCCACTATGTATAGCCTATCCTGTGCTGAAAAATGGCATTAAACACTACAACAACAACAACAACCAACACATCAAGTGAGTCTCTGTATAGTTAACTGATGAAGGAAAAATTAATATTTGGAAATAAAGATACATATATTTAGGTAAAAGATGTGAAAAAGTGTAAGGGATGAAATGACCTGGGCAAAACAACCAAGGACAAATTGACCCTGAGACGAACTGATTTGGGCATGAAATGACCTTTTACCCCTGCCATAATATAAGTGTTCTCACTGGAATAACTGATGATTAGAAATATATCTGAAGAAGCAGAGTAAATACCATCTGCGTGTCATGTAGGTAAGGACACACTCCGAGAAGAGGAGGGTTGGGCAGTCAAAGTCGATCTGACACAGTTTCAGGACAGCTTCTAATGTGTTGGGTTGTCCCAGGTCTATCCCCAGGAGCTTGTAATTCACACTGTCAATTTCTGAAATGAAAAATAAATAAATCACTAATCCTGTCTATTTGAATCTGCTACTCCCATATATACATTAATAAATATAATTTGATAAATAGATAAATATCAAGAGTCCCAAAATGTAACTCTTGATCAAAAGATGTCAAGTCTCAAAATGTAACTCTTGATAAATAGATGTCAAGAGTCCCAGAATGTAACTCTTGATATATAGATGTCAAGAGTCCCAAAATGTAACTCTTGATACATAGATGTCAAAAGTCCCAAAATGTAACTCTTGATCAAAAGATGTCAAGAGTCATAAAATACAACTCTGGATAAAGGCTAAATATCAAGAGTCCCAACATACAAGTATCACACTTCACACCACTTTTCAGGGTCAAAGAGAAATTGGCTTTAGTAGCCCTAAAAAAAGGAGGGTCAACTTAAAGTCAAGTCAAGTTATAATCGAGTATATACCATAATACTCTCTTGAAAGTCCAAATGCACATGTGTTCTCTATTTTTTGTGATCCAAACTTTAATATTTTCTCTTAAGTCAGGTTCTCTATGTTTTTCACATGTAAATTTAGTCTTGCCCTGTGGCCAGGTCATTTCTGTCTGGTTTCAGCTAGAATTTGTGGAAGGTTTATTCTCCACCTTTGCTATGTTCATGCAGGAATAATAGGCAGTGTTACCTTAAGCTGTGGCTTCCACAAACTTTCTGGCCTCTGGTTAGCTCAGGCCTTTCCATCTCATGTTTTGCCATCTTTGCTAGCCAAGGTTCCGATACGTAACTCTACCTACACCTTGGCAGATTGAGTGGATATTTTAGTGGTTTGTCCCAGCGACATCTATTGGATTTCATGAGTTGCCTCCTTTAGTATGTAATGCCAACTAACCAACAGCATTAACATTGGTGCATTGTACATCGGGCAAAAATGGTGGATGCAATCGACTTCAAAAGGATGCTTTGTAAGATTAACATCAAAAGTATAACTATGTACCAGAGAGAAACCATTACAGGTGTATTTGTGTGAAAGGTATTCGTATAAACACGGGCCGGTAGTGGTGTGCTCCCATTGTCTCTATCATGTAGGAACAGTGTTCAAATTTGAACAACTTAAATTAGATTGGATGTGATGATTGCCACTGCATCCAGTGAAATTCACAGACCCGAAGCACAGAAATATCTGCTCAATCCACCAAGGTGTAGATAGGGTTAACATATCAGAACCTTGGCTAGTGAAGATGATGTTTTGACCACTGTATTTCCTTCAGTCTCTGGAGAAAGTGAAATGGTTACCCTAGCAATTTGTACATCTTTTTTATGCACAGCAACCTACTGAGGCCACATCTGGGGCAGAATGTTACTTCTTGCATTCTTCTTTGTGGTGACCACACTTCTGTCAGTTAATGCACTACAGAGAATTAGGGATTAAAAGGGTCAACTGGGATGTTTAACAACCAGTTTTGTTTAGGCAAAGCGTTACAGCTGAAAAAGAAAACATGTAAATCCTGGTGGATCAACTTGCTGTTTCAGTGACTGCTAATTCATTTTACTTGGGAGATATTTTCAGCTCTAATATTTCAAGCATCTCAGTCTCACTGCAACCACCTAAATCTGCAGGTTGTATGACACCTCTATGCGAGTTCAGAGATTCATGCAGAGATTCCTTAATGGGTTTTGGTTTGGAATTTGATAGCACAGCAACATGAATAGGTCATGTAGTGTTGAAGAAATTTTAGCAAAGCTGGTTATCCCCACAAATCACTTTGAATGAAGTAGACTTATCATAATGATCTCTGCAGAATTCATTTTTTTTACGCATTTTGACTCTACCACCAGACCCTGAAGAGATTTTTAATGACAAATTGAAAGATCTATGTTTTGTTTTTGGTTTCATATGTTGATTCAATGATGAGAGAGTGAAGCCAATTAACTTGGAACAATGTCTTATTAAAGACTGATGATATATGCCCAACCATTTTTTGTACAAGTAAACTTTATCAGTTGGTGTTAAATTTAAAAACAGCAAGACATGAAGAATGCTCTTCCAAGCAAATACATACCCACCAAAAGATTGTCTGTGGCCTTGGTGTGAGTAATCTCCCCTACCAACTCCAATAAAGGTGGCTGAGACATGATTATTTCCTTTTTCCTCCTTACTACATCTGGAAAATCAATCTGCAAGCAAAGTTATAATCCAGCATAAAACTAATCCAACAATCTAATAATATATCCCATTGTCTTTAATTCTATAATTACTGTTACTGATTACACTGCAGAGTGTTTCATTATAACAAAAAAATTAATAAAAGGTCTTAGTTTATTAGCCATCATGATAATCATGGCAAATCTCAACACCAGCAATGCTGGTAATAACATTGTGAATAATTGACATAAAACAGCAGGAAACCACTGCTAATTTTATTTATTGTCAAACAGGTCGCAATGATGGTAAATTTCAATTCAATTTGGGTATATCTTGATTACAATTTATCTATAGAACATCATATAATCAGTATTACGACACAAATAATCAGTATCATGACATGCATTATTTGCATTATGACATGTACCATTATTACCATGGCATGTACAATTTGCATTATGACATGTACAATACATACATGGCTTGAACAATCTGCATTATGACATGTACAATACATACATGGCATGCTCAATGGGCATTATGACATGCACAATTAGTATCATGACATGTACAATTAGCATATGAATGTACAAGTAGTATGGCATGTACAAATTGTATTATGACATGTACAATTAGTATGACATATACAATTAGCATGACAACATGTACAAATAGTGACATGAAATATAAACAGTACTGAATAATATTCACTTACATACAGAATCAAACAGGATGGAGAGTTATTTATACATATCATTATTCTAAGATTACTGATGGGGAGTTTTTAAAAAGAATTTAACATGCTGTAAATTCAATACACAAATGTCAACTATGCATTGTGCAAGTATTTTGAAACTCATGCCTTAGGGTATGTGCAGACAATGAAACAGGTAATTTTATCTGTATTTTGCTGCATTTAATCTATCTTCATTTAATTTGAAATGCATTTGCAATTTATCTGGTTTTGCATTTTGGTTGTCACTTACTACTTTTTCACTTATGGTTCCAGAAATGTAATTATGATTTTGCTTGTATTGCATCCATTTATTATTTGTTTGCTCAATGGGACGGAAACAGAAAACAATTTAACAAATTAGGGTTTTTCCTTTCTTGAGAGTGTTAAAGGGCAATAACTACTGTTTTTGAATCTGGTCTATTAAAACATGCTTGAATAAAACACAAATGCATAAAATACAAATGATAGCAATGAAATTGTGACACATAAGAAGTAACCAAAGTGGGCCTGAGAATGCTCATCTGGCTGCCTAACAGCCAAATGCAAAATCAGCTGGCAAAAAAAAATCTGGATCATTGAGATTCTTTCTGTTTAGATTTCTCCAATGATGTTGACTTCATATGTTAGGAACACAAGTGTTTCATGGTTTCTTTAGTTTCTGTATCTTCACCCATATTTGAACACACAACAGCATCATTTGTCCAATACTGAAAAACTCGCAATCTGTGATCCTTTGTGCCAAAGTTAATTAAATTCTGTTCATCATCTCTTGTAAATGTTTTTATATTTTTAGTAATGGCAGCAGATAGAATATCATCATCTGTATAAATCTAAACAGTGTTCAAGCAAGGACACTTTCTGTCAAATTCTAATAAGCCTATTTTTTTTAAAAGAAGTTATTAAAAGTTGTCATAATTTTAACAACAGCAATTATATTTAATAGCAGATTGTATCAATTGTACAAACTTAAAAGCCTTCATGCCAAAATGCTTTCAATAAATTGTGATAAAATTCAATTTATTGGTTTATGAGAAATTATTTAAAGGGTTTTCCATTTTTAGTAATGACAAGTTATATTTAATGTGAACCATGCATGATTTTTATAAACCTGAAAGACTTAATACCAGAATGTTTGTAAATTTTGTTAAAATTCTGCTGAGCAATTTCTGAGAAGTGAAGTTTTTTTTTATTTTGAGTAACCGCAACCATATTTGATGGTGGATTGCCATCAACCATAAATAACAGCTGCATATCTGAGGGCAGATTGGCATCATCTGTATAAATTTGTAATGAGCCAATGAATGGAGAGACAGAGCCAACATTCATTTAATTAACAAAAGAGGACAACAGTGGGAGACAGGGGGGCACATAATTTATTTCCAGGATAGCATTTCCTTCTGTTCCTTTCACAGAAGGTCCATATTCTGATGAGGGGATCCCCATATGAGATAGTAAACAAGGAACAAAGATACTGTGAATGGCAAGTATCCCCTGTGCTGAATAGTCCTCTATTTAGGCAACAAGAGGGCAGGGTGACTCTGGATTATTGACTAATGAGTTTCAATGACCCGAACCTTCAGTCAATGTATGTAGTAATGGAAAAATGTCCATCAACTGTCACAGCTATGTTCATGAGCATTTCTGTCAGACCTTAATTAAGCATCCACCGTGTTTTGATTTCCGACTTGCATAAGTATTTGTTGTATTGCTGCACTCAGTTAAAAGCAGACCTGCTTTGTGTTATCATGTTAATTACATCTTTTGTATCAAATCAAATAATGCAGGGTGTGAAATAAAAAAGAAAATTAAAAAGGCATGCAAATCCAGTTTGCATAATACCTAGCAGTCACAGTTGTGTGTCAGGTCAACTCTTTTCAATTGATCAACTGAACATTATTATAATATTTTATTATCAAATAATATCATTAAACTACCTTAAATTAGCATACTCATTCACAAATGTGATCAAAGATAGCGAGGCAACCAAGCAAAATGAGTAAAAAGCTTTGTTTCACAGATATGGTTTGTAATGTGAAGTAAATTCCAGGGTTTGTAGTGAACTTAAAATTCCTGAATTGGCACTCAGAGACTTCCTCAAGGATGAGAGGAAGTTTCACTATTACTTGCAATGAAATCATGGAATCAATGTTTGACTAATAGAAAATTTTAAAAAATTTGATTGATGTTTTTTTCAAGAAATAAATGTCCCACATTTTTTTTAAAAAACAAGAAATGTTTTGCTGAGAATCAACATTTTCATTTTTATTTATTTTGTAAAGCTCTCCCCCATTGTAATATACCTCATTATTACACAATTTTGTATATAACGCAGTACCACTGGACCCCATGACCAACATCATACCAGTGTATAACAATAAGGGTTGAAAGAAAACAAGGTGGAACTTACTCTTACATCTTCCTTTTCTTTTCAAAACAAAATTTTAAAAAATCTTATAGTGCCCCACATATATCACGTTCTTTTTAATATATACATGTTCTGTAAATATCATGGTTTTCAGTATAACATGGTCCATTGCATAACATAGCTGACAGTTATGGACCCTGTCAACCTTATTAAAATGAGGGAAAACTTTATATTCATTCAAGGCACAAATGAAAATTAGTTTTTTTTTTTTCTTTAACGTATGTATGTTCAATATATTAATCATAGAGGCAACAATGTAACAAACAAGAATTCCACAAACAATATATTATATGCCCACCATGTCAAGTTGTTTTGTAGAAACCATTTTTCTTCTTTCAATCTGGTGACCTTGGTCACAATTTTCCGTAAGATTTTTCATTATTCTACTTTCGTTTCCAGAACAAGTCAAACCTTGCAGTATAGAGAACAGGATTGTATGGAAAAATGTTTCTTGACTATTTAGCATCAAGTTTCCATGCTTTCACCTGCATCCTTAAAGATAGCTGCCATTTGTGCCTTTAAATTTTATAGCTCTTTATCTATAATTAGCTATTTATAGTTCATCCAATACTCTAACCATATGCTATAATGTCGAGGAAACTTTGATACAGCCCACTGCATCAATGTGAATATTCCCAATAGGTGGCACTATGAATTGACTATGCAAATGGTAGTTGTTTACCACAGGTGCTCAGTGCAATATATCACCTGTATGATAGTTTCATAACACAGATGCACTGTGACTTCTGTAATGGATTTTTTGAAAAGATTGGACAATGCCTTGGTTTTGATTGCAATTTTTTATATTAAAAAATGCTTTTTAATTATTTTTAAATGCAGACTGCTTGTCCAAATTTTATAATCCGAAAAGGTGTACAAGGTCAGTCCAAATAACATTTGATGTACTGATCTCACAATTCCATGTGGACATTCTACCATCAGTTGATGGGCTTGTCATAGCAATACATGCAAATTGTTTATTAGAAGGTTGTGCTATTTTCAGAACCAACAAAGAATAAAAGAAAGTAAAGGAAGACATTCCAATTTACGAGTCAATGGTTCTCAGATGTTACACATTTTCAATTTTGCTCATTTCAGTGTAAGAGAGAAGGATTTTTGATGGTTCTAATTTTCAATCACCACCCCAGGTGGTGTCTCAAACCTAATGATAATTGCACTAAAACTATTTCATGCTGCATACATACATCCTTTAAAGACCTCACCTCACAGAATGTGACCTCTTCCAATAAGTTCTGAGGCTTCAGGCGGAAGTATGTAGAGTCAAACCCAGCTCCAAGAGAGATAATCTACAATAATCAAGAACAAAATTATTGTATGAAGCAAGAAAAGGTATTTTGACAAATTAAAACTTAAAAGGACATGACTACCAACATGCAAGTTCCATCTCATGAAATAATAAAAATGCAATCAGTAAATTTGACAATCTGAATATTTCTTTTGAAAAAAAAATGGTTTTTTTTAAAGAACAATTATACATATTTGCTATTCAGAGTTAAACTATGGTGAATTGCCTAAGGCACCCCAACCCCATTTTAATTTGTTTAGTGGGGCTTTAAATAGAAAAGGGACTGGGTTTCACAAAAAACAGTGGAACGCTACTCCACAAATGGTAATGTGAAATGACAGCATGAAACTTTGAACAAGCTAAATAATAAAAAGCAGGGTCAAAGTGACCTACTTTTGTGACATGAGTGTAGTACTCATCGAGATGCATCCCCTCACAAAATTTCATGACTCTTGATATAACAGCGTGTATACAGGGTGCTAAAAAAACAATCTGGTTATGAGCTTAATGCAAAAACTTCAACTATGCTGCCATGATCTTTTGCTGTTGCAAGGGAGTAGTTCTAATAGAGATGCATAAAATCATCTAGTATGATGATTCTACTATGAACAGAGCTTGAGAAATAAAATCAAAGAACAATTTAACCAAAGTCAGTGAAATATGAAATATGGGTCACAGTGACCTACTTTTTGTCGTGATCGAGTAGTACTCATCAAATGCAATCCCTGACCAATTTTCATGAATCAACATGTAACAGTTATACCCATGGTGTAAGAAAAACCTATTTGGTATTGAGTTAAATGCAAAAATATAACCTACAATGTGAAATGTATGTCACAGTGACATTCATTTTGTGGTATGAGTGTGGTATCAATTGACTGGCAATCAATCCTCAACTTTGATGATTCACAATAACAAAGCTTGAGAACAAAAATTAAAGACAATTTATCTAGGTATTGAACCATAAAGTATCAGTCACAGTGACCTACTTGTGTGATGATGGTATAGTACTCATTAAGATGCATCTCCTCACCAAGTTTCATGATTCTAGGTATACCAGTGTTACGAATATGTAATTAAATTATTTGTGTGTTAGTTTTAAATATCCTTTTTTTATTTTCGTTTCATTATATTTTATTGTAGTGATAATTTTCATTGGATTTGAATCTCTTTTCGGAAAATTCACTTGACCTAATTAGAATGTAACAGTTGCCTTATCACTATTTTTAGTTCATCTTGGTTGAAACATTTGTAAACATTGAATGAAAATGATTGGCTATTACCAAGGTCATGTTCGGCTCACGTGTTACCCAAGTTGTAAACAGTTTTTTTATTATTCATTTCTAGCATGGGAATCCGATATTTTAGATAGGGCTATTCTAGACTATGTGATAAATGGCATTTTTTTTATTGTGCTGTTCAAATTAGTGGTCACGTAGCCTCGCCACGTGAGCCACCATGTGATCTAAAATCGGGGGTTAAAACAGCCATTTTCTAGTAGATTTTTCAGTTGTATTCCTATGCCTTAGAGCTCAAGGTGTTTTTAATTGTTGATGCCAGTTTGTTCTGAAGTTCATCTATTTTTTGGGATTTAATAATTCATATTCTCTGGAAAACAAGTGTTTTTCTTTATAAAAATTCTGGGACAAAGACATTTAGTGGAAATTTATTCTGGAGTTCTAAAACAGAACATTATAAATTGTGTTTCAACGAGGAACTGTTGCAATCAGTGCAATGACCTCATCTGACGTCATCGCCTTCCATATTGGAACTTCATCAAGATTCGAACCTGGATTCAAATTAGAACTTTTAGTGATGGGACTTATAATTTTAGATTCTAGGATTAAAAATTTTGGATTATATTCACAAACCGTAAGTCCTATTTCATATTTTTACCTTGTTTTCTAGGGAAATAAATTATTTTGTTAAAATTTACAAAGCTTGTTGACTTCACTCTTTTCTTTTGTTACTTTTAAAGAAGCCTAAACATACCACCAGCATTTATACAGTGTGCAAAAACGTGAGCTAAACACAAAAGAAACTAACTTAACCAAGAATGTACAATACATGTATACATATTTTGTACAAAAGGTAGCCGATCATTCCCTTCTAAAGGGGTATGTGCTCTGAAACCCACTCAAAACTGTTGACTAGGACCTGGGAAGAAAGAATGATTGAAATTCAGCGAGGGTGTACATATGTACAGGCTTTTATATTTGCAAGTGCTATGAAACACACTCAAACTGTTGCCTAGTTTTATGATTCCAGGCATACCAGTATTTATACAGTGTGCAAAAACCTAAACATAAAACTTAACCAAGAATGTACAACTCATGTGCATATTTTGTACAATGTTAGCCCACCATGCCCAACAAACTGTTGCCTAGGACCTTGGAAGAAAGAATGGCTGATATTCAGTAAGGGTGTATATAAACTTACAATGCTTTTATCATTGCAGATGCCAATGCAAGTGTTATTACAGTACCTCAACTTTGTTAAGGTGAGCTAATAAATGGATCTGTATCCTTAAAATTAATCTGATGCAATGCAGATAAGCCCAAAAATAATTTCATCCACGTGTTTGTAAATATACAGTTGAACTTCAAATTTGTTTGAAATCAAACAGATCAAAGTTTAAAAGGTTACAAAGCAGAAACCCAGTGTAGGGGGATGGAAAATCATGAATCCATAACTTCTCTGGTCATAATTTAGCAAGCTGAAAGCAGAGCTCATCAGATTTTGTTCCTAAAAAACTGTATACAAAATTTAGTTTGTAAAGTTGCGCAGTGAAAACCGAATTTTAGCTTGTAAAGTTGTGCAGTGGAAACTAAAATTTAGTTTGTAAAGTTGTGCTGTGGAAACTAAAATGTAGGTAAGACAGTAAGGGACCATAATAATTAAAATCTGTGTGTCAGTCTCATAAATGTAAAGCAGCATATTAAATTTGGTTCAAATCTAATTAACATCAAAGTTATCTAGCAGTACTGACAGACCACATAATTACAACATTGCTCCACCAACTTTATCAAGCAATGTCCCAATTTTCTAACTCTCTATGCAACTTCTTGACTGTTTTATCACTGACATAAGGTGGTGCAATGTGTACACCAGAACATAACAGTATTTACCAAATAATAGGCATTTTTCTCAGATTATTGGAAATGCAACCTTGGTAAAGACTCGAAAATTGTGAGAAAAAAAGTTGCTAACATGTATCTGAAATGTGACTCATTTTGAGTATGCTGACATAATGTATCAATACAGAACTTGTCTCTTTCCTGTGTGGATCTCCAGAAATTTCTTCATGATGTAGTCCATGGTTCTTGCTCTAATGTAATAGCCCCTGCAGTAAATAAAAAGGGAAATACTTTCAATAGCCTGTTTATAATGTAATAGCCCCTGCAGTAAATAGAAAGGGAAATACTTTAAATAGCCTGTTTATAATGTAATAGCCCCTGCAGTAAATAGAAAGGGAAATACTTTAAATAGCCTGTTTATAATGTAATAGCCCCTGCAGTAAATAGAAAGGGAAATACTTTCAATAGCCTGTTTATAATGTAATAGCCCCTGCAGTAAATAGAAAGGGAAATACTTTAAATAGCCTGTTTATAATGTAATAGCCCCTGCAGTAAATAGAAAGGGAAATACTTTCAATAGCCTGTTTATAATGTAATAGCCCCTGCAGTAAACAAAAAAGGGAAATACTTTCAATAGCCCATTTATAATGTAATAGCTCCTGTAGTAAACAGAAAAGGGAAATACTTTCAATAGCTTGTTTATAATGTAATATAAACAATACTGCCCAGTTTCTAATCTCCCATTCATGTCAAAAATCTTAGAAAGAGTTGTTCTATCCCAACTTGTATCTCATCTGAATTCAAACGGTCTTTTTAGCAATGTACAGTCTGCATATCGCCCTTGCCACAGTACTGAAACTACTCTTCTGAAAGTAGTCAATAACCTTCTCTCTGCTTTGGATAGCGGAAAGATTACAGTCCTCACTCTCCTTGACTTGTCTGCAGCATCTGACACTATAGACCATGATATATTACTTCACTGTCTCCAGCATGTATTTGGCATTCATGATATGACCTTACTATGGTTCAAGTCCTACTTGGTCAACAGGACACAAATTGTGTCCGCAAATGGAAAACACTCCAGCCCAGTTGATCTATGCTGTGGTGTTCCACAGGGGTCTGTTCTTGGACCTGTTCTCTTCATTCTATACACTCAGCCACTCTCAAGTGTCATAGATCATCATCCAGTGTCTCACCAATTGTATGCTGATGACATCCAAATATACAAATCTAGCCATCCAACTGAAGTTGAAGCTACCATCCAAGGTGTAGAGAGGTGCATTTCCAATGTGAAATCATGGATGACATGTAACAAGCTGCAGATGAATGATGATACAACACAAAGACTTTCTCATTCACATCCTTTACCTCAGACAATAAATATCAGCAACACCAACATTAAATTCACACAGTCAGTACGAAACCTCGGTGTTACTCTTGACAGTACTCTCTCATTGCACCAGCATGTCATGAACATATGCAAGGCTGCATATCTTGAGCTGAGATGCATCAGCTCCATTCGCAAGTATCTTTCAGTTGATGCCACTAAAACACTTGTGTGTTCCTTAGTACTTTCAAGACTGGACTATTTTAACTCAATTCTGTCTGGTTCGTCTCAATATCTACTCCAGAAACTTCAAAAAGTTCAAAACACAGCTTCTTGGATCATCCTTAGAGTACCACGATCAGAGCACGTCTCTCCCCTGCTCTGTACCCTACACTGGCTATCCATACGATCCAGAATTAAACACAAAATTTGTTCTCTGTGCTACGTTTCACTGATGGGCTCCAGTCCAACATACCTATCTGACCTCACCCATGTGTACACACCAGCAAGATACTTATGCTCCTCTTCTGACACTCATATTCTCATTATTCCCACTATGAAAATGAAATCATATGGACAACGCTCTTTTGCATACCAGGGCCCAGCAACGTGGAACGAATTGCCCACTGCACTCAGACACAAAGACACAGTGATCTCATTCAAGAGCGCTCTTAAAACTCACCTATTTCAACTGCAAGAACAGACTTAAAGACCTAATAATGTATCCTTATAATGTATCCTTACCTTAAATATTTAGAGCATGTTTTCTGTTTCTAATTTCGTGGTGTTTGTTTTTATTTTTGTAATCATATCATTATATATATGTTTTTTAAGTGTTGTCAAATGTTGTAAAGTGCTTAGAGCTTTTAAAGATTAGGCACTATACAAAGTCCTCATTATTATTATTATTATTATTATTAATAGCCCCTGCAGTAAATAGAAAAGGGAAATACTTTCAATAGCCTGTTTATAATGTAATAGCTCCTGCAGTAAATAGAAAAGGGAAATACTTTCAATAGCCTGTTTATAATGTAATAGCCCCTGCAGTCAATAGAAAAGGGAAATACTTTCAATAGCTTGTTTATAATGTAATAGCCCCTGCAGTAAATAAAAAAGGGAAATACTTTCAATAGCCTGTTTATAATGTAATAGCAGCTGCAGTAAATAGAAAAGGGAAATACTTTTAATAGCCTGTTTATAATGTAATAGCCCCTACAGTAAATAAAAAAGGGAAATACTTTCAATGGCCTATTTATAATGTAATAGCCCCTGCAGTAAATAAAAAAGGGAAATACTTTCAATATCTGTTATAATGTATGGTAATGCATACTGTTCAGGTTTCATGTATGTAAAGGACTTCTGTTAACTGATGTTCTGGCACATTATATGGCCAACATCCTTCCCAGGATTCCAGAATTCTACCATGGGATGGCCTGGGGTCTTCCCTATACACCCAAATAATAAACCCATCATCACAGCTATTCTGAAATGCAATGTATCTCTGCCACCAGAGGCAGATAATTTGTGCATAATAATTAATTTAAAATGGCCAATAAAGAAAGCAATACCAACTCGCATGTAATTTCTTGCCTAGTCACCAATGCCATGCCAACCCTGTGAGGGCATTGATAAGGTTATCACTGAGTCAAAGATGCTATTTATTAGGGCATATTGCACCAAACTGTTAGTACAAATGTAGTTTATTGAGGGAGGGGGTCAATGAATTTGAACTAATTCTTACTGCTGCTGCTGCATAGCTGCATCTTTTCCTGACACTGCTTGCCAGTTCAAGATCATTATTCCCTCCTACAATGAGGAAATAGAGGATTTAGACCCCACCTCCTGACAAATAAAACATGAATCAAGTATGATACCTTAGTAAATTTCCAACAATTGGAATACTAATGTTCCTTGACTTGGAGTCAGATTGAAAAGATATTGAGTGGGGAGGAGGGAACTGAACAATAATAGTTGTACATAATTAAAATTAGTTTTTAATTGAAATAATACTTTACCTGATATTACAATGTATTGCGTTGCTGAATTTGACAACCTGATGGAAGGCTGATGGCCTCAGATATCATGTCAAAGAGAACTTACCACTGCTATCAGTAGGGTCATCTAGTGCAGACTAAAGGATCGCTTGACAATTTGTTGGTCTGAAACAACTGAGTCAAATGAGTAAATGCTCCCACTCACTCAGGTGCGACAATGGTCGAAGGTAAAACCACAATAATTTCAAGTGAGACTGAGAACTTCAGCAAGTACAGAAGCACCAAAAGTAGATGAAAGTTTTCCAGAAAACCAGGTTGGCAAAGAAGGGAGAACAAATCGTATAGTTACAAATGAATTGTCCACAACCTTTACCACTAACAAGCCATGAATTTATCTCGTTCTCATTACCAGTTCTAGAGAGAGATGGAAGACTGTTTACAGGTTTAGGTTTTAGAAGTAAATTTTATTGAAGGTTCATAAGGAGGTTTATAAAGATTCCACATTGACATTAGAAGGCAAGAGACTGGTCATCTCTGTGTAGAACCTGAGAGATTATTCTGAAAGGTGGGAAGGTGTTGGTGTACAGTCAATCCCACCTCAGAACTGGTCTGCCACCTAAGAGACATAGACAGTTTATTGTTCAACCTTACCAATGACTTTCACCACAGATGAAAAAGTGTCTCTGCTACCAACTGTTGCAAAGATCATTCCATAGGGACTGCATGTCCCTGTCTTGTCAGCCAGGCTGTCTGCCAGAATATTTCTCTTGCTTTGAATGTGACAGACTATGAGTAATCTTCACTGAAACCATCCAAGAGATGAGATTCTAGACTTCTAATTAAAAAGGTGGGGCATAAGTGCACACTTGATGTCGCAGGTACACTATAACTGATGTACTGTCCATAGTGACCAAGATGCAGCTACGTCTTGTGCAGCCGATGCACCATTTAAGTTCTAGAAAAAAAGACCCTGTTTCTTGATTGTTGATATGAAGGTGAGATTCTTCCTAAGACCACAGGCCTTGTAGGACTGCTGCCTCTTAATCTAGGTAAGCAGCCCAACCTGAATCAGAGGCTTGGGCATATAATGTTGTTGTTGTTGTTGGTGGTGGTGGTTTTAAGACAACTTTTCAGCATATGATAAGTTACACATGGCAACCAGTATACCTGGTCAAGAAAGTACTAGGGAAAACCCAGCGAAGAACTACCAACCTGCAGGAAGCTACTGGCAAGCTTTCTTATACACTGATGTTAGCTATGCCCAAGACTCGAACCCACATGAACAGTTGTGAGATGTCAGTGATCTGTAAAGGCGAGCGCCTTAAATTACTCAAGACACCTGGGACCCCAGCTCTGGTGTGTAGGAAGGAGTGAGGTTCTGGTGCATGAATGGGAACTTCAAACAAACCTTTCCTGATTCTTCCCAAAACTCTGATGATGACAAGATTCATATCCTAGAGGGATCTGAGTAGACAGGGGATCCTTGTGAGGTCTCCTGGTGGCTAAAAGCAAGAACTGGAGTGGCAACAGGAAGCCTTCTAAAGGGAGCTAAGTCTGATGACATTCATAGTCCTCAGAAGATAGGAAGAGGCCAGATGTCTAACTAAGAGAGAAATTATCTGTAAGATTCAGTTAGAAGGAGCATGAATTGTCC
Source organism: Megalonaias nervosa (assembly GCA_016617855.1). Taxonomy (NCBI): domain Eukaryota; kingdom Metazoa; phylum Mollusca; class Bivalvia; order Unionida; family Unionidae; genus Megalonaias; species Megalonaias nervosa. The sequence goes on along the minus strand of JAECUM010021818.1, from coordinate 35,997 downwards.
CTTGACTGATGAGAACATTTATCCCAATGTAAATGAAATTCTCAGATGGGATTAGATCTCCTAGTTGGAGATTCTGCCAAAAAGACTCAAGTGTCTTCCAAAAGGGTAAGTCTGAAGACATTATGCATCATCCAGTCATTGAAGTACTGCTGGATGGGGGCCATACAGACTTTAAATGGGCCAACATTACAACCATCACACTGAAACTATGCTGAAAAGAAGAGCTCAAAATTGAAACATTTCATGTCTCAAATGCTGGAATTTCACATGGGCAGGAAAGATGTGGATGTGAAGATGTAGAACCCTCTTGGAAATGGAGGGTGTGTGTGTTTCTTCCAATGATTATAAAAGCTTGTCCTTTCTTCCTGGTACTATAAGCATGGCAGGCTTCTGCCAAGTTCTATACCCCATCAGACAAAAGGCAACAAAATGGACAACTAAGCAGATATGTGTCTGTTTGTTGTGTCCCAAGCAACCCTTCAAGTGACCACTTTTACAAATAAACAATGAACTAGAATAAGAGTTGGGCAGGTAATACATGTACTTACCCTAACACGAATTACTAAAGGAGGGATGAAAACAAAGCACTGCATTGATAGCAAGGTTCTGAAAACCCTCACACTCAATGAAATGGGAGACAGAGATACATAATAATTATGAAAAGACTAGGGATAAAATATCAAATACAGCACAAAAAGGGATACGATTAACAGTAGAAATACCAAAGGACAACTTGGATGATGAAAACATCTGGCATCCAACAGACAAGTATGAACTTCACAAAGTCCAAGGATGATATACTATGTCAAAAAAGTTAACAAATATATTATGCTGGGATAATGTTTTTTATTCATTCTAGATCTCAAATTACTAACTAGAGGAGGGAATAACCACCTTGGACTGGGAACTAAGATACAGCAACACAATAATGGCAGATAACATATTACTGTTATTGGACTGTGCTTAGTTCCAGCCAGCCTATCTACAAAGACAAGAAGTCAACAGAATCACTGTCAACATTTCTCTGTAGAATCGAAGCTCAAAGGAGCACTGTGGCTAACACCAAGTGCTACAACTAGAAATGTATATTTCACAACCTTACTGGGTGACAGAGCACAGGCTGCACATGTCCCTTTCGGCTGACACTGGTACTGCTCAGACTGGTTGAATACCATAATACCCTTGCAAGACAACCTTGCCAATTTTATAATGAGATCTTAATTGTACAAGACTTTGTTGGTCACTTATAAAAAAAAACTTCTTTTACTAATAAACTGAATAAACTGATCTTGAACAGTTGTCTTGAAACTAATTTGCATATGGTAACATTGATGGTCTTGATTAATTGGTAACTCTTTTAAGTATTTTGTTTATGGTCTTCAATTAGCAGATTTACCAAATGTATAACAAATTAGTTATCAAAAAAGTACATTTCCTGGTACATCCAATATATGTCACTATTTTGCTATTAAAAATCTGAGACAAAACATATTTGTTTTATAATAGACCTGAAAAATAGGGACAGCATTCAGTTTGAAAATATTATGCAATTAATTTATGTTATGGATTACCATTTCTTCCCAACAGTTTTCAACTTTGCATTCTAATATATTTTGTTACATAAAAATGACTAAAAATTTTAAAATTTAAAGACGTTTTCTGATCAGTGCAATGATGGATCTCCGGACTTCAGGCATATCTAGACTTCCAACAATGGAAGTTCAGGACTTCTAAAACTGGTAAATGAATGTAACAAATGCATGTTTAATTTCATGGAACATATTGTTTTCACAACAGAATTTGGTATGCTGCAGTTACAGTACAAAGTGGTCATCCTGGCAATGAGTCAAAGATAGTATGACCCTTAAAATAGCAAAAAGGCAGAGCTACATATTAGCAGAGTTCTAGATGTTATTAGCAGAGTTCTAAAAGCAATTAAAGCACACAAAACAATTTAATTTCAAGTAGTAAGTACAAAGTTGTCAGCACATTTCTGTATTATTAGCACAATCTTGTAGACTGGATTGTAAACTATGCAATCAAAACCAGTTCCAGATATTTTGATCTTGCTTGAAATAATAGTACTTAATCTTAGTGACAACACTAATGAAAGAGTCAAACAAATAAGTGCACGCCAAGCTAATCTCAGTCACCTACAGACATTTTAGGCTTCTTCGTAACTCCAGTGTTTGTAACTGTGGTTGCTGAAGTACCTGAATTGCTGTTTAGTGTGGAAATGAAATTGGTAATTGACGGACAACAGACGGGCATCAAAATAATGTAATATACTCCATCTTATGGCAAGCATATAAAATGTAGCTTAATCGCTTAGCAAATGAACATTACTGTCTCTTTCATATTCTAGAAATGTATTTATAACTTTGTCACAAAATTATGAGTTTTGGTTTTTCATGTTCTTGCAATTTGACAACCATATCATGTAAAGATTACAGTGTCATAATTTTTCAGTGATTTGTGAAAGAGAAAATCACATTCTTGGGAAACAGTATTACTTTCTCAGCATGATATGGTTATGATTCATAAAGTATCAATGTCATTAAATTACAAAATTCAAACACAATGTAATGCTTTAATTGCAATATTGTCTGTAAATATGACTGTTCAGCTTGCATTTTTTTCCAAACTTATAAATATACAAGCTAATTGTTGATTATTCAATATTTAAAAATTTATTTTTCAAAGGCATTAATCTAACTTAGTCAAACCGAATTGTCCCAATTCCCAATTAGTTACTCTGTTCTGCCAAAAATGATCAAAGAATATATCTTTGAAAACGAACATTTTAAAATTCATGTTATATTTCCGGTTCAAGTTTGTCTCATTTGCTTATATTTTTGTAACTCCTTGATGAATTTTGTTCATATACTGGATGAATCATTAATTCTGTGACATCATGCTCACTCAACCTAACTTGAGACCAAGTAACATTTTGCAGCAATTCAGGCCCTATAATAAGAATTATTTTTTTATGGGTTCTGTGATGCATTTACTTCCTCTTTTGTTTCCTTACCTTGTCATGGTGTAGTAAAAAGAGCATACCTGTGTATAAGTGGAGACCTGCGTGTGACTTTGGTGACAAAATACTGGAGATAGTCATCCTGGAAATAACCAGTTGTAGCCATGGAACACTTACTGACGATGCTGCTATCATTTGTCCCTTGGACCTGCAAAACATCAGTCATTTACAAAGTTTAGATATGATGAATTAACAGAACAGTCACCAAATCGTATGTACCAAGACAGGACACTATACAAAATTATGCACAAAGACAGACACAGTACACAATGCAACCTAACATGATGGAAATCTACCTTAAACAAACACCTCGCATATCCAGCCAGTATATGATTTTCTTTTTTCTTTGTTCCATCTACTTTAACTTACACCCAATTAGCAGTCATACCGACAGTATTGCACCCAGGAATCCATGGGCAAGGGGCAATGTGTTCCCTTATCTCCTAAATCTTGGGGGCAGACAAAATCTTCAAGGGGCAAAGAAAACTACTTTGAGATCTTAAATTCTGAATTGACTTAAGGTATTTTAAAATGTATACTATGTACTTTGTAGCAATCAAATCTTTACAGAGTTCACTTTTCATGTCTAATCATTTTTCTAATTTACACTTCAATCTGGATTGTAATTTGGTAATCTTTGTAGGAGAAGACTTTTTAATCTCAGATTCTAAAGTGGATCTATTTCAAACTAGAATTGGATTTTGTTTTTTATTGTTCACAGGTAAGATCTCTCTGGAATATATAATCTGGTTTGATTTACTCATGACAATTTAAAACAGCAGTCCCATGAAGACTGAGACTCTACTGGGCAATAAAGAATTTCCTGGAATTTAAATTAAGACTTCCTAACTCTTCATTTTTGTATCATGACCAAAGGGATATTTAGTGTGAGAAAAATATATATACAAGTCTGAGTGGGCAGGAAATAACAGAATAGCAGTACCAGTATCAGGTTTCTAGCTAATATAAGTAGGGTGTGAGTGCTGGAAAATATATCAATATCAGGTCAAGGCTTTGACAAATCTAGGTAAACAGGTCAGCATCATGACAAATCTACTAAATGGGTCATATTCCTGCTGTTTCAGCAACATTTAGTTCTGGTATAATCTGGGGGGAAGTGGACTGTCCTTCATTTAGTAATAGTCAGCCAATCATATTCTGTATGTAAGTAAAGGGGGTGTGATACATAGATAGATAAATAGATAGATCGATAAATAGATGAGAACAGTCAGAAGAAGAAGGAGAACGAGAATAAGATACAAGTTTGAGATATAAAATGGGTACTTAACAGAGAAACTTCATAAAAGGTCTTAAAGTTATAGTCAGAAAAAGAAACATAGATAGAAGATCTAATAGATATTATGGAGTGATAGATAAATATTATGAGTGGGCAATATCAAGAAACCATGTGGCTAAACAGAAGTGTAGAAATTGGAGAGGTGGACAGAATTTTAAAGTGTGTATATTAGATATAAACAGTAGTCTGCAAAAAAACTTAGTTTTTTAATACGATACCACTGGTCTCCCCTCTCCCTGAAGTCAACAGACAAGACCTAACCAGTTAGACTTAACCTTACCTTGTTTTCATCCAATTTGTTTCATTACAATGCATTAAATAGAGTTTATCTTCCCATGCTAACTCATTACAAATGTTAAGTTGATGAAAAATTGGATAAAATTATTACTTTATTATCAATGAACCTGAACACATCCACAATGAATCACAGTTCACAACTGGCCAAAAATTTATTTTTTCATTATTTTTTTTTTACATTTATTTTGGCTCATGCATGAATATCTGGCAGGAACTAAAATAGTAATCATCGGCATTGCTCATCATCCAATTAAAACCAACTTTGACTGCAGAGTATTTCTTTTTTCTACGTTTCAACTCTCTTGTTGAAGAGAAAAAAAATCTCATTCCAGACAGTGTTGTTGATAAGAAACTGTAATGGTCGATAGCAATATGGCAAGTTGTATTAATACATCTCCTGAACAGTTTTCCAGGCTAAGCTGTAAGCATGGTGGATGCAACTAAAATTCCTGATATAACATTCACGCATTGATTGTGAGGTAACTGAAAGACAGTATTCTCCTTTGGGTCTTCCTTAGTCCTACCATGCAAGACGTCTATCTTGATATATATGTTGTTTGGGTAGACACATCAATATCAGGGAACCACGTAGATGTCTTACCTCGTAGGACTAGTAGACTAGGGTCTTCCCCAAAATAACAGCCATTCAAACAAACCAATACTTATTATGTGTTTATTTATTTATTTGTGAGGGAAAGGATCTCAATTTCATGTTCTCTTTTTGAAACTAAAACCTTTTTAAACATTAAGAGTTTAAGCACGTCGGACGCTCCCCTAGTTTTCAAAGTTTATTTTGCCCCAGCGTTGAGCATCGAAAACAGGCGACTCTTTGATACTTTTAGCTTTCTAAGGCGAAAATGCAAATTTACTAACCGCACTTTCTCGACGAGTTTTTTTCGTTTTGTGTCTAGTTGTTTCATTCATATCTCTTGTTGTTTCCTTGCAATTATACATAATCTGAACAAGAAAACGATGAACAGCCTTGCATTTTAATCTGCATTTTCGTTACATGTGGGCATGCTCGATTTGTCAACATCGATAAATTCTAATTGGCCTATGTGTTCCGACGTTGCCATACATTCTAATGGCAGTGACATTTTGTATTATTCGATAGGGATTCTACATATTCCAACTGTGCTGATTTCCAAAGAAGAATGTTAATAGATCTTGATATTTCTCCATAATCTGGTATGATATAATTGAGTGATAACTTATGCAATTTCTTGCTTGTTCCTATCACAGTAAGCATATCAACGCCTTTAAAATCTCCATGTTCCTGAAAAAAAAAGTTTACTGCACCAGGGCTGGATCAGGTCAAATGCTGGGGGAGGTCCCCCCCCCAAAAAAAAAAATATCAGAAGGGTCCTGACTTTCCTCGAAAGGGCACCAAAGCCAAAGTGTATGTGTCTATTTACTTAAAGTATGCATAGTACCAAATAAACGTGAGCAAAAATGAAACAATGGTCAAATTTCAAATGTCTAAGTTTGTGCGTCTGTTTTTTTGTGGGTGGGGGGTGGGGAGATAAAGGGGTGGGGTTCCGGACCCCCCCCCATCTGACCCTATTACAGATACTACATTTTATAAATATTTCATTCCTGACGTCATCTTGATTCTCTCTACACCACCCTTCGCCCGGAACAGTAGCCAATGTGCAAGAATATATGTTAGCTTGGGATTCTCCACATTCCGAAGGTGTTAATTTCCAAAGACCATTCCTATGGTCTTAAAAGTCAATAGGCTAAAATTCCTTATGTATAAAAGTGTTGGCTTTTCTAAGAAACTACTTTTATGAATGAAATATGGACTTTACGGGGATTCAAACAAAAACTGATTTTTGGGTGAATGTCAAGACTAACGACCGATTTAAGTCATAAATTGCTGACATTTTCATTATATGTTATCAAATACCCTATTGGGAACATGCAGCTGCTTAAACAGTTACTATTCTTTAAATTAGTACCAAAATATTAAAATCAAAAAAAGAAAACTGTATAACAAGAAAAAACCCATTGGGGTTCATATTGTTTGCATCAATGATTTTTGGCATCACACTTTGAATTTCGAGTCTTTTAAATCGAATCAAAGGTATAGTAACACATAAGGGGTCTGACTAGGATCGAATCAGGTCAAGTGTTGGGGGGCGGGTTGATTCCAAAATTTTAAAAGGGCCCTGACTGTCCTCGAAAGGGCACCAAAGCAAAAGTCTATATGTCTACTTACTCAGAGCGTGCATAATACATAATAAACGTGCGCAAGAATAAAACGATGGTGAAATTTCAAATGACAACTGACTGTGCGTTTGGGTGTTTACTTCTTCTTTACCCTGGGGTGTTCGGGAAACCACTCCCACCCATGCCACCCAATCCGACCCTGCTCACTTCCGAACGAATCATAGGAGCCCTGCGTGATACTGGCTTGAGGTTGATGTTTCCCCTTTTTCCAATGCCCTCATCAACTAACAACCATCATGAAAGTCTAATCTCATACTTGTTTTTCTTTTCCTTCTGCATCATATCTGTATGACCCATCAGTAAACCTTTCCAAGCTGTAGATTGGTACTTCCTGCCATGCATCACGAAATACCTAATTCAGACACTTATTCCTATCTCAAATTACTAAACACTTTTACGTTAAAATCTGAAGAGAATTTCTTATGTTAAGAAATTAGAAAGAGTCCAGTTTTAGAAACTAATCCATGCAAACAAAAAGTCTGGTGAATACTGTATATTATCAAGTTTTCTCAAAGAAATTAGCCAAACACTCGGTTTGAGAAATATCTTCGCAACGCCGACTCCCAATAATCAAAGAAATAACCTCGCAAATCTAACAAACCTATAAACGGAGACATACAAACAAAAACCAAATTCTCTAGGTTTGTTCCAGTGCTTTATGCGTACTTCAGTGTGGTACAAAACAACATCAAGTAGCAATCGCTTTCCAACAGTCACTAATTTAAAATGATACTACTACTACTACTTTTAATTTTATGGTTGCTGTTATTATTATCATTATTATTAGTAGTAGTATAGTAGTAGTAGTAGGTGATCCGTGCCACAGGTGTGATGCTGCCATCATGAACATGTGTCAGGCGTGATCCTGTACTGCTGTGGTCGAACCGCAAAATTACAGTCGATGCTCAAATTATTCTTAGTGAAAACATTTTCTAAAAACTATAATAACACATTTGAAATATATTACTTATTTAAATGAAAGGTAGTAATAGTAGTAGTAGTAGTAGTAGTAGTAGTAGTATGGGATACTTTAACCCAAAATGGATTAATATTACGCTGTATGTTTACATTTTTGTGGCGACATAGCCCTCTAGAAGAATTGAACATTACGCCTCTATGTTGAAACAGGTGTGTGGTCTGTATCGACGCTCATATTAAATATTTATCTGCTATCAGATATTTAGTAATCTACTGTTTAGCACTTAGTTATCTACTACCATTTGGGCGCCCCGGGTGGCCGAGTAGTCTCAAGCGCTCGCCTTGACCGATACCTGCCATCTCACCTCTGTTCGCGTTGGTTCATATCTGGGGCTCTGCTAGTGTGGGTATGTGAGAAAGCTTGCCACTAGCTTCCCGCGGGTCGGTGGTTCTTACCGGGGTTTTCCTGGGTTCTTCCTCCACCAGTTATACTGGCCGTCATGTATAGCCTATCATGCGCTGAAAATGGCGTTAAATCCAAACAAAAACAAAAACAATCAGGTATCCAGCACCAAGTGTTCTACTATCTAGGACCACATATTTAATATCCAGTATCCCATTAATATTATCCAGCATACTGTATATAGTGACCAAGGCTTAGTTGTATACTATCCAACACCATGATCTATCCCATCCAATACCCCACGTATGCTATCCAACTCGTCGTATGCAGAGTCCTAAACCTGTTCCCACAAACATACTTTAAACACAAGAGGGGTAGAAAGAGTTTATAAGATTTAGTTGGTTGTAAACAGACATAGAGATACCCAAACATAAAATACATATATTGTATTGGCAATTACTTGAGTAGCATCTCTCTTTTCGAAGAAATTTGGTTGCCCTGAAAGGGTAGTTGGGGTGGGTTAACCAAAGAGGGTTAACACGAGTCGCACCGCCTCAAAGCTCTTCTTCGCAAGCTTTTCCATACAACTGGTTCATAAACTAATACTTTTTTGAGGCATCCATTCCTTTCTACATAGATTTTTCGACTCCCATTAGCTGTGTATGTTATGCGTGTGATCTTGCTTGTTGTTTTGACATACACGGGATAATCTGGATCAGAAAGTATGGTAGATGATTCAACACTTGTCCACACCATGTTGGGTTGTCTTTAGAACAGATGGCACAGTGGGCCAACGCAATTCTGTATATAGTATAAGACCAGAACGAAACTGAGTTGGAAGTTCCAACAATCAGAATGTTTGTAACATAATTCAATCATGGCGTGTTGGTGTCTATCTGCCAATCAGAATATAGAGGAAGCGTGACGCCACTTTCAGTATTTGCCAGACGTTCTTTACTGCGACACTGACGTTATGCAAACAGAACAAATATAATTATGTTTAATATTAGTCATTTACATGCTGGATTTACAATGTTCAGACTGATATAATTATCTTTAATGTTAATCAGTCACAGACTGGATTTACTATGTGCAGACTGATATAATTATCTTTAATGTTAGTTACAGGCTGGATTTACAATGTACAAACTGATATAATTATCTTCAATGTTAGTCAGTCACAGACTGGATTTAAGACGTACAGACTGATATAATTATATTCAATGTTAGTCGGTTACAGGTTAGGTTTAAATGTACAGACTGATACAGTTATCTTCAGTGTTAGTCACATGCTGGATTTAAAATGTACAGACTGATATAATTATCTTCAATATTAGTCAGTCACAGAGTGGATTTGCAATATACAGACATGTATGACTGCTCCTGTGGCCTAGTGGTTAGAGCGTCTGCCTCGGATGCGGGAGTCACACCAAAGACTTATAAAAATGATACTAACAGCTGCCTCGCTAGGCGCTCAGCATTAAGAGGTTAGTGTTAGGACTGGTCGGCCTGGTGTCAGGATAACGTGACTGGGTGGGACATTATGCTACGTGTCTGCGGCATGGTGCCCCAGGGCTAGACATCACCATAAACTGCCACACTGAGAACATCGTAGCGATATGACTGAAAAATTGTTAAAGCTACGTTAAAAATCCAAATCACACACACACACACACACACACACACACACACACACACACATGTATGACACTAGTATGTTACCTCCCAAAAATTGAACAGTTTGACAACTTGCAAAAACTACTTACCTCCGAAACTGAAAGTTTTGACAACGGAAGTGCTGCAAGAAAGCTTGGTCAATTTTATATACCAACCCCCAGTACACAACACATTTTTGCGAAGAATTTTATTGAGCTGAAGTTACAGTCCAATCATGTATAAAGTCTGTTAGTCATCACAACAAAGAAACAAAGTAATAGCGTAATGGCGTACAGTGTGTGGAACCATTTTGTTCGACACTTAACATACAAATGCGGCCGTGGTGAAATAACAGAGATTGTTGGTGGAAACTGATTCAGAACTCTGTGGCTTTGTGCTTTCGAATAAAATTGATCATTCACATTTCGATCTTTCGCATGTCCAATTCGCCTGATTTATAAGGTCTACTTTCCCAACCTTTTGATTTGTTATTTTGTTGTTGTTGTTGTTGTTATTGTTAGGGTTGATGCTGCAGTTGCTGCTACCGGAAGAAGAACTTAGCTATTTTAACTGCTGAGTTGCAGTTGCTGCTACTGCTGGTACCAGAAATAGAACATAGCTAGTAAAACTTATGAGTAAAAGTGTCTACAGCTGCTTGTAACCTTGTTACATATTTAAGTTTCCAATAGCGACTCCAAGCTGACAATACACCACGACAATCTTACAGGGGCTCTTATCGTTGCTCAAAATTTAACTGTCAAGTATTCCTCTAGTATAAAATAATATTACGCTATATTATATGATTGATAGTTAAATTGTAAGCAACGATACAAGCTCCTGTGGACAATCTGACAGAAAAGATTGGTTGATTGTTCGGGATATGTTCTCCACACCTCACCCACTGTTGTTTTTGCTGCTGCTTTTATTTATGCGACTCATGTGATAATCATCACATTACAGAAATCTACTCAACATAGGTCTTGTGCAGTGTGTCGGTGGGAAATAGATCTCACTCACATCTTCAAAACTGATGGCATACCACACTTAGTAGATGCTTCCATAAATACACATCTTGAAATATTTTTCTTGTTGGAAGTATTTCCCTTTAAAAATTACCTCAGTAAGAAGATTCTAGAAATATGACTGGTCAATTATCAAGACGTAAAATCACGAATCACTATCAACAGGTAGTCAGGCGTGGTGTAAGAACACATAAAAGGTCATAACTTAAGCTTTTACCAGTTATCATACGGGACTAATTTGCACACCGCTTGAAAGTTGCATGATGCACATGCGACTTTCAAGCGGTGTGCATTTTAGTCCTGTATGATAACTGTCCTAAACAAAATGGTACACATCCTCCGTTTGGAACATTAAAATACGAATATCTCATGTATATATCGAATGAACTACTATGTCGTTTATTGTCAGCTGAAATTATTCATCAAATAATGTCTAGATTTTAATTTGAAAATATTGTTTCGTTCGTTCGGCACTATTGTCACGACCAAGGGAGGTAACTGCTACAACTAGTGCTCTTCTAAAGCAATCATCTGCAATGCAAGCTAAGGAATTCCCACAATGACAGTTAAGAGTTTCACAAAGCAACAGCTGAGAGATTCTCATAAGTTATTCTGTCCCAAAAATAAGTTTACGTAAGGTAAATAATGTTAAAAAAACCCAACAAAACAAAACATTACATGTATGTTCACCGGAGAATACTGGAATACCGTCTCTTATGACCATCTTGAAGCCACACATGCTCGTTCCATTCGACTCAGGTTGTATGGAGTTCAGCACGGTCATAATATTCCGTACAAGCCGTACTAGGCAGTAAAACAGCATGCACTTAATAATGCATGTACTGCACTTGTGTATGTCGTTCATTCACAAACAAATCTTTCCTTTAATTCAGGATGCAAAAACAAACCAGAGAAAAAACCGAAATTAAAAATACGTTCAACATTATTGGCGTCACATTGATTCCCCCCGCCTCTCTCTCTCTCTCTCTCTCTCTCTCTCTCTCTCTCTCTCTCTGCATGTCTTACAGAAAATTAGCCACAACTATTAACACAGACCTGCATATTGTGCTGAAGAAGTAGATTTAGTGATCATAGCTGCTGTATGACATGAAATGTGGCAATTACGCTATTGCTGATTGATACAATGAATTCATATTTTTGAAGAACAAACTTACTAATTAATTTTATTTACTTTTAAAACATTAATACATTAACCAGGTACCCAAATAAGAACAAGTACTTATAGTGATTGCATACAATAACAGTACATGGTACCAGTTTCGCCTCGCTTCGATCTTATTGATCTTGATCTGCAAAAAAGATAATAAGCAAAGATAGTCCACAACACCTCCACGAATGGATTTTCACTTGATAGATATGTTGAGGATATATATTTCCAATAGTGACTGGCAAAAATTGACAAAAGAACATAAGTGTAATTTTGTTTATTCCGCTTGTTCCAGAACCACTCAGAAGATGACCAATTGTGCTGAATTTGTTCTCATTCATATTCGAAGATATTCTAACCACTAAAGTAAACGCTCTCTCCTCTTGGAACGCGTAACAAATTATATATATATATATATATATATATATGAGCTGTCATAAATTTAAAAAATAACTGACAAGCAATATCGCAATAATGGTACGAAAGCCGGTCGATTCCATTCAGGATTACGTCATTAAAGGTGTGGCCAGAGGAAGAAAAATGTTCCGCCACTGGGCTTCTTATCATTTTCTTAATTTGCCAATCTGCTCTGTGGAGATTCATTTTGAGATTTAATTTCTTTGTTTATCCAACATATTAGCAGGTGTACAGCCTGAATGTAATAATGTAGATGATATTTTCTGTGTTGCATGTTATAGATTTTGGCTCTGAATGTTCAGCTTTTTACCTGTGACTGCGCTTGAGAATGTGTTAGTTTTTTCATGAGCTGACACAGTTTGCATCTTTTGCCTCCACAACACTTTGACTTCAGAATTCATGTTTAATTTAAGAGCGAGTTTAACTAGACCTTCACTAGAATGTCTCTGAAATTGTTCAAGCGAAAGGAAGGCAGTCCCGTAAATGTTCCTGACTGCTTATGTCAGTGCTGTTCAGCATGCGGCCCGCGGGCTGATTTTAAATGGCCCGCCAGAGCTCGAGCAATATTTTGTGCATTTATGTAAAAATGTCAATGGCCTACTTTCATTTCATGCCGCGGCCCTCGGCTTCAAGAAAATATTTTCAGTGGCCCATGGTGTCAAAAAAGGTTGGACAGCACTGGCTTATGTTATTTTCCTTGCTTTGCTTTACAGGTGCAGCATTTTCAAACATATTTTTGTACATCACAAAGGAGCACTTACATCTGAACAGTTATACCTGTCCGTAATTTACTTCAAAATCTTATTTAAAGTATGTTTCCCCTCGCTTGTGATTGGGATGAATGTGGGTTTCTGGTAATTTATCAGTCTTTCTTTAATTTACTGATTGAATATATATATATATATATATATATATATATATATATATATATATATATATATATATATATATATATATATATATATATATATATATACATCGTTTTGGCAGAGCCTCGAACATTAAACTGATTAGTGACGAGAATCAAAACAAACAAATCATTGTTATTTTTGGGAAATGTATGTAAATACATAAATATCTGGAGTATAGGATTTGATATTTTAACAAAAGCGTATCGCGTTTAATAAATATATGATGAACATCTCGTCATATGACTATTATCATGGTTCAACAGCTCATCCAAATTACAAAATGGATGGATTAAGTTTATATTGTAATTAAAATTGCTCAAAACACTGTCAATTAACTCGTCTCGAAGGTAGTATTCTCTAACATGAAACAAAAAAGGACAAAATTTATTTAATTCGGGAAAAGACGGCAATAGCTTATCCACATCGTGCTATTTGCCGTAAGTGTTATCTCTCTCATGCGAACGTTTGCAAGCGATTTAAGCATAAAATATCGGTAGCGCTGCAGAACATGGATTATAATGTCACCGTGACCATAGCTTCACAACACAAGGCCTGAGCCTATATTTTCGAAAGTATTTGGAGCATGAAAAGGAGAGAGAGAGAGAGAGAGAGAGAGAGAGAGAGAGAGAGAGAGAGATTTGGATTTTTAAAGCTTTAACAATTTTTCAGTCATATCGCTACGAGGTCTGCAGTGTAGCGGTTTATAGTGATGTCTAGCACTGGGGCATCATGCCGCAGACATGTAACATGATGTCCCACCCAGTCACATTATCCTGATACCATGCCGACCAGTCCTAACACTAACCTCTTAATGCTGAGCGCCTTGCGAGGCAGCTGTAAGTACCATTTTTATGTCTTTGGTATCAATTTGCAGGGGTTCGAACTTATACATGTAAATTAAAGTCTAAGGTAAAGCGAAAGGGTTGGATAAAGTATAAATCTGACTTTGATTTTAACCAATCAGATCTCTTAAAGCAGGCTGGTGAAGCAGGCAGAACATTTTGCGTGAGTTGTATCCGAAGGAAGCAAATAGTCTGTTTCTTTGCATCAATGTTCGATGTTATGTACTCAGCTTCCTCTGAGTGTATTAACACATAGCATACAATACAGGGAACAAGACTTTACATCAAAACTGGAACAGAAATAAGCATGCATTTACAGCACAATATAATTATCTCTTACGACAGAGGCGAAGGTCCATTTTAAACGTCCGTCAGAGTGTCTATAATAGTTACATCTCAAAATTTGAATAAAATGCTAGAAGTTGGGTATGTGGTTGCCATCAAACGGTTATTTGGATATGTGGACTCGGGTCACAGTTATTGCTTCCGGTTTCAGTACCCACGAATGTAGCCCCAGTAATTTCTTAGAGCATTTTTACTCTTTTATTTTGGTGGTGATACAAGAGTTAGATTTAGGCACTCTTGGTGTTGATTTAAAGGTAATCATTTATTGTTTAGAATTTGAGCATTATGGTGTGGTTGTCTGTGTGTATTTCGGCGACAGTGCAAAGTGAGTAACGAAGCATTAATGCTGATCCGGAAGTGAAATCTGATCCTTTTGCACGTTGGTTTGCTTACAGTCCAGCTTGTAAAAGAAATGCTGGATATTCTATGACAAGAAATTCGCCGTGAACTCAGTTTTAAAGGTATTTTAGATTAACATATGATTATTATGATTTGGACACAGTGGAAAGCTCAGTACGGACAGACAAATGTAGACTATATAGGAAAAAATAACTGACCAGAGTCTACGTGCCGTAATAATGACCTACATTTAGTTATATTACCTGTCCCCATAAGTCCCTCTATTTTCAATATTGCCTGTCCAAAACGTTCACATTGAACAGATATAAGCCGCCGTGTATCTGTCCAGCACCGACAGATTTACTTTGGGCTATGGATAGTTCCCAACAGAGCCCAGTTTTGATCGATTTCAATTCCATAAGGTTTTAAGTTTGGGCCTGGTCAGTGCCAAAAGATCTGTCTGGTGAGTTTTTCGAAGTGCTTCCTATTTCTAACGGGGAGGGCACATATTAACCCATATAGATGCATAGTATCCCGATCCCACATTTAATTACAGTGTACGCAGAATGTCCCTTCAAGGTCCATTCAAAGAAATATAGGTGTATTTGATTTATACACTTTATTTTAAACTGATGGATTTGAGCTAAAAAAAAATAAATATACCTGCATATATGGAGGTGTTCATATTTCTGCTGGAGCTGTTATACGTATTGTGTGAGTAAATATTAAATATTATCATAGCTTTAAAATATTATTTTTAATATCCCCTTTGGTATCAGTTGTTCAATTAGCGTTTAGAATCATGCATTAATAAAGCATGGGCATTTCGAATTATGTCTTAGAGTTGTCGTAATTATTAATGTGTGTGTATATATATATATATATATATATATATATATATATATATATATATATATATATATATATTACAAACATTGGCTGATATGTGTTTCTTGTACATAGAGGTGTACTAGTGATTCTAGCCATTGTTTTTACTTTCTTTCAGTGTGGTCATTTGTAGTTATGATATTGAGACATAAACTCGACACAAAAGACGGGAAAGTTCAATTTGAAATTTGTATATTCAGAAATGCACATGGCAAAGTTCGTAGTTGTAATACAAGCTTTCAAAGTAGTAGATATATTTAATTGTATGTCAAGGTACATACAGACATAATCAAGTAAACCGCTTGCATTGTAGCAAAAATGAATCTTAAAATATTCATAGCTTGCAATCTTTGAAAATGGCGGGTATGGCAAGGTCTATGATCGTGTCTGGTTTATTCGATACAGTTGTAAAATTATACGACATGAGTTTGTCTCGAATGAAATTTCACAATATTCACTGGTGGATTGGCCGATCTGGTAACCTGCCCGAGGCCAGATGGGTCTCGGAATTTTAGATAATATTGTTAAGGGGAGGACCACCGTGATAGGTGGCCGCCTGATCTAAGGGTCACTCTAAGGGTAAATCCAAATTGTTGACCTAGTCCGTCATTGACAATGTTCGCAGTGATGAGCTAGGCTTCCTATATTGTGTTATCAATATTCCCATGTTTGTTTAGGAAGGCCTTAGCTCGTTGTCTGTAATCAAACATGCATATGTTGGGTGTACGTGACATTCCC
This sequence comes from Megalonaias nervosa, assembly GCA_016617855.1. Classification (NCBI taxonomy): domain Eukaryota; kingdom Metazoa; phylum Mollusca; class Bivalvia; order Unionida; family Unionidae; genus Megalonaias; species Megalonaias nervosa. The sequence continues at coordinate 19,487 of JAECUM010021818.1, read as the reverse complement.
GGTTAGCACATTACATTCATCAAATTAATCGATAATGCCGAGTCAGTGTCGTATGAAAATGCATGACATTAGAATACTGGATATCGTCTCACATAGTCTACCGTTGCTTCTCCTTATTTCCTGCGTCTTCCGATCAGTAATAGGGACATGCAGCAAGACCGGACCTTGCTCGTGCCAAACAGAAGATGGCGGGAAATTAGACCTTTCTCCAATTTCCAAAAACGACGGCACACCACAGTAAGTAGTGCTTTTAACTTACACATAGTGAATAAATGTCTTTTTGAAACCGAAATGCGTGTATTCTACATGTACTTTTTTGGTCTGAAACAGAAAAACAATACTGCAGACTTATTCAGAATGCAAAATTCTAAAAGTTATATGCGTTACACAGACTCTCTCTCTCTCTCTCTCTCTCTCTCTCTCTCTCTCAGTGTCTTTAAAATTATTTTTGCAAATCCTACGGAGCTATCAACATAACAACATAAAACTTTATCTGAAGAGTAATGGCTGGTGATGTTAGTTATTTATATGGTGCTAGGACTCTATGGTCTGAAATAAAAAAAAAAACTGAAAGAAGCAAAACCAACAAATTTAGTAAAATCAACTAATAATTTAATTCTTTCAGTTACAAAGTAAAACTTAAAATGGAATTTACAGTATTGGAAGTTAAATCCAAAATAATTCTAAAAGTTCTATCGCAAGTCCAAAAGTATAGAGTGTTCCGTATGAACTGAAATAGTCTTCAATGTCCTGAATTCACATTAATCCTAAAACAGTGTTAATCTAGTCAACGAGCACTTAGCAATTCCAATGAATAATTTTATTTTACATTTATATCGGAACACAATTAATATTAAAATAGGAATGAATAATTTTGTTGATCACAACAGTATATGAAAACCGAGACACAATAAAACGACCAGGATGTGTTTCTAAAGTTTGCTTCTAGAAATTTCAAAATTTTGTAAATTAAGCTAGATCTTGAAATCAAATATCAGTGAACAACTTATTTAGAACTTATAAACCAAGACATATATCAGGCAGACAACAGTATTTCCACAGGAGAAACCAAGCAAATAATTTAAAAAATGACATTAGTCAGGTAGGCCCAAACTACTACCCTCAAATTACGGACAAAGGTCAATCACACAGTTCAGATTAGATATACGTAACAATGGCATGACTTACCTACTGTTTTTTCACATGATGAAAACAAATTTTTAAGTATATTGTTTTTCCTCACCTTGTTAACCTATCAGCTTTAATATTATATATATAACCACATACACAACATTATTTGTATAAGAAAACAACACTATATATCAAAGGATACGTCTCGTCCAGATGTATTTCGGGCCCCATGTGGCTTGCTGCTGAAAACGTTCAAAAGCACATTCTTCGTCTGAGGTCATCTTTAGGAGCACCCATTCTAGATCTTTTTTCAGTTGTGGTACTTCCATGCATGCACAATCTTCTTTTTCTTCACACAGTGGAAGATGCCATGTTAATACATCGTTTGAATCCTTTTAATGCCTTGCATAGTTGATTTATTCTCCTTTCATCAGGTTGTGGGTCTGTTTTCATTGTGAACTGGACAAGATTGTCCATGAAAAATACAAGGTGGCAGTCTCTGAGACAAGCCAAATGTTCAGAAGATGAGACGTCACTTGCTTTTACATAGCATAGTGGGTATGGGTTTAGATATATTTTAAATTGACAAAGTTCTGGATCTTTCTTGAGACGTCTGTCTCCATTTCGCAGACTTTGGCAGCTAATGTAAAGGAAAAAACAAATGTGATGTTATAGTAGTTGATGAACAACTCCTCTGCGATAATATCTTGTATGAGACCACTGTAATTTCTGTTAAGTATATTCAGTGATGAAACAAAATGGCAATATAAAGAGGACAGTTTTGAGGTGTAGAAATCCAATCATCTGATGATCAACGTCTGATTGTCTTTGTTCAGTAGTATTTGTTCTACTAAACACTGGAACGGTAAAGGAACGTACAAGCACCATTCTCTCATTATTTTTTTTTTAGAGCGGTTCACATCTACGGGGTCCGCAAGCCAATGTTTCTCCTCTTTCAAACATTAAAAGCAAAAGGAGTCAAGAATTCTGCATTCCTGTGGGAGATTTTGGTTGGTTGTTTGGTTGGTTGGTTGAATTTTTACGGCGCACCAGCACTATGAGGCTATTTAGCGCCATACAAAAGGTTATATCTTTCATCATTTAAAAGTGGTAAAAGGTTTCGTATCGACCAGCGATACGAAACCAAACAGTTGAAGGTAAAACGATAAAATGGTAACGGTGATAAATAAATAAAGTTTCCCGATCAACGGGGAGTGCAAATGATGTATGACAACGAAAACAGATGAAAGGTAATTAAAATCTAACGACGGTATATATAGCACATAAAACTGTTCAAGGTGATAGCATAAAAGCTATAGCTTATGATAAATATTTACTTCCTTCAGGAAGTCTATAATATAAGAAACGCTAACTGTATCAAAGAGCTCCCTAATGTCATGCACATTGTAATAATGATTACGCGTAGGTTGGAGGTCGAAACACTCCAACATAAAGTGCTTAACGGTGAATGGTTCATTGCAAGATACGCACTCTGGTGGGTCTTCTCCTTTTAGTATGTAGGAGTGGGTTAAATAAGTATGACCAATTCGAATTCTTGCAATGACTACCTCCTCCCTACGGACGGCTCTGTAGGAAGGAGTCCATTCTCCTAGGGTTGGCTTGATGGCATGAAGTTTGTTATTCACGGCATCATTCCATGATGCCTGCCATTTCTGACGTAAACATTCTTTGATACTACGTTTAAAATCAGTATACGGTGTTTTAAAATCAGATGGTTCCAGTGATAGGGCCATTTTAGCAGCGCGGTCTGCTTTGTCATTACCTTTAATTCCAATATGGCTGGGTAACCAACAGTATACTATATTGTGGGAAGTACTCAGCTCAGTATGTTTGAGGAGAATATTGGCTAATAATGGATTCTCCAGTTTTCTATTATGTAGTGACTGAAGTACTGATAGTGAATCGGAGAAGATGATGCTGTTTAAAATACGCTTGCTTTCAATATATTGCAATGCAAGGTCTATTGCTCTGATTTCGGCTGAGAAAATTGATGTACCATTTGGCAAGCAAACTTTTGTTGTGTGTTTTCCACTAACGAAGGCTGCAGCAGCCTTTTCCTCATCTTTTGATCCATCAGTATATATTCTTGTATAATTTTCAAATTGGGCGAGGAGTTCATGGTAAGAGGTTGTGGAAGATAGAAGGGTTTGTCTCCGATTTTTTTCCATCGTGTAACGTGAAAAGTACTTTTGGTTGTTGAAGTAGCCAGGGAGGTGTTTTGGAGACGGACGTTTTCTGAATTTTTGAAAGATCAATTTTGGTACTGTCAAGGCATGGTAATATTCTAATGCCAAAGGTAGGTATGACGTTTGGTTTATTGTCATATAAGGTTTTATATTTGGGTTCAAAAACAGCCGAAAAAGCAGGGTTCAGAGGGTTTGATCTTAATTTGAGAGCATACTGTGCGGAAAGCATTTCTCTACGTTGTGATAAAGGTGGTTCTTTGGCTTCAACGAGTAGGCTTTCACACGGGGATGTCTTAAATGCTCCCAGAGCAAGTCTTATTCCCTGATGATGAATTGGGTCAAGAATCTTCAAATAGGACTTCCTAGCTGAACCATAGACAACGCAACCATAGTCTAGTTTCGAGCGAATAAAGATGAAAGGGACACGTAATGGGGTCGGAGTTTTCCAGATTTCAAATGACTCCTTGCAAGAAAACGCTCACCAGGCAGAAGGCAGCCTTTGGGAAAGAAGAGTATGACATGCACATATACATTGTGACTTTTCTTCATAAAGGCAAGAACTATCAGAGAGATATCATCATATATTTCAACATTATGTTACATTTTCTGTAGCTCGATACCAATATGTATTCCTGCTTTATGTGCACACACATTTATGCTCTGAAAACATATGATATTTTGAAACTGAAGAGCAGGCATGTCTCTAAGAGCATTTTCTGTGTCGGTTTCTACTTTCTCGGGTCGATGGATACTTCCCTGATGGATAGTAATTCCATTTATTGCATCAGCAGCAAACTTTCGAGCAACATTCCGTTGACAGACCTTCAAGCACAACTGATTGAGTTCTTTTCCGTTTTCTGCCAACTCTTTACATAATCCAACGAATTCCCATTTTTTCTTTCCTGCTCAACTTTACAGTCTGACACTTCTTTCTTACAAAAGAAACTGTAATGACACTCAAACAGTTGAATTTTATTCCATTCGCTGTCGGTGAACTTTGTTTTATAATCAATAATTAAAGGTGGAATCTTACTGTGGCATAAAGCAATTATATTTGTACAATTTCACAACTTCTTTGTCATCCAATCAGATCTATGAAGGTTGATCCTTTTGTGTAGCTTTTCAGTTTCTCCGACATACTGAAGGCTACAGATTTTACATGTGATGAGATAAATTACATTCTCAGTTTTGTACGTTTTGTTTGGACCATGTATGTTTAGTTTTTCTCTAGTCACTGTGCTTGAAAATGTCCTGGTCTCTATCATATGTTGACAGGTTTTGCATCTTTTTTCGCCACAGGAGCCAGATTGACTAGGGTGGTCTTGACTAGTGATTGGCGTACAGAAGTTGTACAGAAGCCCGGTCCAGAACACTTCTCCTCCCCTGGCCACACTTTCACTGATATAACACTTTCACTGATATAACACTTACTGCAATTACTAACAACCCCAACTGGAATTCCGAAACTAGGAAAGAAAATGAATCTTACTGGATACGCCGCCTTAGAACATTGAAACCAAGCGGTTTAAACGAAGAAGACTAGAAAAAGACAGCCATGCACAAATAAAACTATCTTTTGCAGCCGACACATTTTACTTTTGAAAAATTCTCTAAATTTGCTTAATAGACTACAATTACTACTATAACAATGAAATTTCCGGGATGTAATTTGCGCTTACATAAATGTACACAAAATCCTAGATGTCGTTATGGCTCATCGTTTTCTAGGTTAATACAAATAATTTCCAGTATCCAAAAAGTTGATATAAACTAGTTGAAACATAATACCTTTGGAAGTTTAATTCCTGTAGAAACAGCCATGTAAAATTTTGCATCTGTTTTATTTGTTTGTCTTGTCCATGTTTTGTATATGCCTTTGAAAAAGACTCATTAAGAGTCGAAAGCGCTCAGGCTAGTTAGATACTAGTTTTGTACTGTTTGCTGTCAGTTTATTGCATTTATCTTAATCAATCCCTGACATACGTGATCCGTTACTGGATCCAGTGCACTTGAAAGGACTGTTATTCGCAATATGATTTGTATTCTTTATATATATCAGAAGCTCACAATAGAAGGTGTATGTATGCGATACGCTGAGTAAGTGATATTACAAAATACTGAATACTTGTAATATAGAATTCTTACCATTTCATCCTCTTGGAATTCTTGATGAAACATAATACATTTGGAAGTTTAATTCCTGTAGATACAACCACATACTCCGTGTCTTCAAGATGAAATTGTAAGTATTCTTGTAAAAAGTCACAAAAATGTATTTGGAGCACCTGTCAATCAAACACATCACAACAACAGTCAGTTAATCTTATTTTGGTACAAAATATAGACCTACAATCTATTATGCGCAATACAATATAGACATCCCATATTTAAAGCTAGCTTTCAAACACAGGGAACTAAAATAGGGGCATTATAATTGAAGAGTTAACTGGAAGTGTACCAGCAGACATGAGTGAAAGTCACACTTGTTGATAAAAAAGTGATAACAAATAAACCAAACACTGGCAGCAAAGCATCAGAATCTAGAGATATTTAGACCTGGAGCCTGTCTTAGGAATATACTGTATTATGGCGCTTGGACCTTTATTTAATATTTTTGCAAACAGTCTATCTGCGTATTCTTTTCTGTCACTTTGATCGGAACGATGAACTGTAAGGTTTTAGAGTGCACCGGATACGTTATTTTCTTTGAATTTCACCTTTATTGATTTATTTACGCACTAGACTATATACCTATTTGAAGTCCATCGTGAAACGAAAGGTTATGAGCTCCGCATGTTAGACAAGCTATTGTGAATGAGAACTATCACCCTTCGTCGCAGTGGCGTCACTAGGGTTGGTGTCACCCAGTGCGGTAACTCATGGTATCACCCCCATGGACCTCCTTCCTGCACAAAAATTCAAAAATTTTATAGACAGTCATGTGAGGTAACTCCTGGTGTCACCCCATGGACCCCCTTCTTGCACAAAATTCAAAAATTTTATAGACAGTCATTTTGGTGTCACCCCCTCTGATGGTGTCACATGGTGCGGTCCGCACCCCCCGCACCCCCTAGTGACGTCACTGCTTCGTCGCATCAGTGGCAATATGAATCAATATCAACTCCTTTCTTTGTCTCCAAGCTTGTATCATACTAGGAACGTACCAACGACAGATGTGCTCAATTAACAGAACAAGGTTGTTTTTTTATGCATGTCTATGACGAGCCTAGAACACACTTTTACTGAGATGTGATCTAACATCCGATACAATATCCAGCAGACTACAAACGCTGATAAAGGCTTTTAAATAGGTACCTTGAATTCATCTTTGCTGAGCCAAGACAATTTATTAAAGTTATATTTCTGGAATAAAACATATTGTCACCATACATGTATAATTTATGCAATTTCATTATCTCAGTTCCAAATTTAAACGAAATAGTCTAGAAACATCCTTACAGTCCACACTGTTTAGTATAACTGTACACTGGATTATTAGAATAATGGATATTAATATAAAAGGGTATAATCTTGCTTCATTAATACCCGTAATACCTTATTAACTGTTTACATCATTTATTTTATATTGTTTAGTGTTGATCTATTTTTTCCAATTTCGACTGTTGAACGAATAATACTTAGCATTTTTCGTTTCATGTTTTAAAGAGGAATAAACTGTGGGGTGTGCGCTAGAATAAAGAATTAAGAGTTTAATTACATATCAGTTACAAATATTTTATAAAAGCTAGAGGAAAGGTTAAGATTTTAAACCATATATACATTCCTTGTTTTGAAATTATATATTTGTTTAAATTACTTGGTTGATTGTAAGGTCACGATGACCTAATTTTTTTTTTGAAAATACAAAATTGATGGGGTGTAGGGTCCTGTTTTAATCTGGGGTATAGATGATTCTAAATTATATTTTCGTCAGGTGTTGGCTTGAGAAAAATTAAAGAAAAAAAAAACGGAATTGGAGTAGTGATCTATGAGGTTTCTACTCTATGCTACCATGGAGTCCATTAATTTTCAATCCTATGCGAGGACAAAAATCATCGAACGAGGAGCAAATGGGATGTCTTTTGCTTGTTGGTTTTGGCTTTTTTTTATAGTTTTATTCAAACATCAGAGATGGTTGCGAATTGTACTACCTTTATTCTGTTTGTTCTATTTCAGATTCTTAGATATAACTGACCAACAAGGACAGGATCAGTTCTCTTGGAACCCATGCAAGCCTTTTAATGAAGGAACAGCGTATTCCGTAATGGTATGGATAGGTTGTACATATTGATCTGGTTCGTTATTTTTTTTAACTTTTTATATAAGTTTGTAGCATTGTCTCTGACAATCTGGTAGGCATTGTCTCTGACAACCCGGTAGGCATTGTCTCTGACAACCCGGTAGGCATTGTCTCTAACAATCTGGTAGGCATTGTCTCTGACAACCCGGTAGGCATTGTATATGTAACATCTTATCCCCATTTGGAAGGCACCTTTAGTAGTGTTATTCTTCGGTGACAGACATTTACACGACACAAGCAGCATGCAGAGGACCGAGGTTTAAATAATTTGCAAAATTTCAATCAATATCGCGTGACTAAATGTGAATAGAGATATAGCGGCCCTTGATTTGTGAAATTATAAGGTCATTGCACAATAAAGTGTTTACAATGAGTTGTTTTGTATAAGTCAATTCTCAGTTGACAATCCGGTAGACGTTGAGTCTAATATAGAATTTTCAATACAGAATTGTTACAATCAAAACTATAATTTACACTTCACTGTATAATCTGTAGTAGCTGATGCGTCATAGATCAGCCATAAATACTCATATTTTCAATTTTCAGAAACCAATACTCCACCGCTCACTCAAACGAGAGAAATATAATTTGCTCAAGAAATCAATACCAGGATAAAAAGTCAGTTTGTTTGCTTCTCACCTCAGTCACAAAATTCAAGCTTATTTTTTTATTTCAAAAGTTAACTCCCAACCGCCCACCCACATTAGATAAAATTAAACAATAGCAACAAATAACACCATACCGCAATCGATCTATTCTTTAAAAAAAAAAAACTAAGAGCTTATGAAAAATTCAAATTTCACCTTTGTGAGTAGGACAACAATCCAGTTTGGTAAGCATCTAATGAACCTAAACATTAAAATTAGGTTATAACCATTACAACATAAATTATTGAGGCCTACCGCTTCTCGCCTTGTGAGAGCGCAGCGATCCACCAGCACCGTCATTCGATCATTAATTGTGATACACCTAAAGTTTAAGCTATGACCTACAACAATATAGATTTATTTAATTATCAATGTGTACAAGCCACTATTCTCTATTTACAAATTTATGACATGTATAAAATGAAATAGAATTTATAACGTTTTAGATAAATAAATAATGTTCTTAAGATTTAAAAACGCAAACGAGTACTATATTACCCTTCTCCAGCAACTGAGTTTAACGCATTAAAGTAGCGAAATAACGTCACACAAGTTGATATTAACGAGATGAAAATATATTACATAGAACGAAAAATTATATTTTGCATTCAGATCATTAAGTATATTTTTATAACATACACTGAGTAGTGCGAAAATAGTTTCTAGCGAAATCGATTAAACCGGGCCGTATGTATGCAGGATCAGGATGAATAATATCTATTTAATTTATTATAAGTTAAAAACAGCATGTAAAAAATACCATATAGGTTTCAGGTCTACCTTGAGATACAAAAATGTATTGTCAGAAATACAAAATACCATTACCTTATGAAGAAACTTTTAATCCAACCACCATGTTGTTAAAGAAGAGTGCAGAGAGAATACAATTGAAATTTGCATATGTGTTAGCTAGTATTGAGAGTGTCTTCCTTAAAGAAATAAAATATGTTCTAAATTGCTCTAGTAGATTTTGAAGTCTTTTAAAATGCAGAAATATGTTGAAATTTGCGGCTTTTGACGAACATAAGTACATTTACTTAGGAGCAAAATTAAATGTTATTTCACAGTGTTTCTCTATACCATATGTATACATGTTACAGTGAACATATATTCAATTGGTATATGTCAAAATTAATCTATGCATTCATTATAGCATAAACGTGTTTAGAGGTAGTTAATACTTGACCGTTATAGATATGCAAGGTATCAACACTGACGGACTTGAAGTTTTCCTTTTTCACATGGCTCACATGCGACAAGCAAAACTATATTCTAGTAGAAGGTTTTTGACGCATACCTTTATATTCTGTGACAATATTAATTAGTTGTCACATGTGGACCATACCATTTTATATTTGTTTAAAACAATAGCTCCAATTTTAGCAAAAATGGCTAATATTTATAGCCATATGAAACATCGTGAGCACGGGAATATGATGTCATGTCAAAACAATTTGTAAAAATCAATTGCAATTTTAAATTTTTATAATGTTAATAATGCTTTTGTGATGGTAATATCCGATCAACTACATTGAAATTTGTGGATTATTGGGCCAAAATGAAGCATTATAGTACCTACCCCTTTGTCAACTAATGTATTTGTGTTACTTTAATTATCAGCACGAGCAACACGTGTTCCCCCACTTCCTCCAGTTATAAAAGTCGCTGTTGCTATTCCAGGAGTTGATCCTACCATACCTGTTGCTGTAAAGATAAAAGCAATTGTTACACATTTTTCGTTAAGCATCTGTTTTAACCTTTCTGCAAATAGTATTTTTTCTTTATTTTTAGAATAGATTTTATTATTATTTTCTCTAAAGCCATTTTATAATCTGTTATTTACCTAACTATTTGTGCCCGTTTACTTTCAGTTTGGAATATTTCTTGCAATTTAACGTATCATTGTATATCTTTTACATTGCTGAGCTCTTCTGTTATTTCAGCTATATATTTGTCATCCATTTCTGAATTTGTTTTACTACATCCACAGCATTAACCTATCATCTTCATTCTTGTGAATTAATAATCTGTTAAATAAGATATCCTTCTGGAGAATAACCTTTTTTTTTAAATCTCTTTCTTGTATAACAATCTCATGTTTGGAAGCAATATATCCCTTGCTACTTTGCAATATAATATCAAATCGTTGTCATCATAAATAATTATTGGTTGCCTATTTGCAACTGTTTGGAATTTTTGTGTCTCTATATTCTAGACGTATCTCCTGCTGTCTCAATGAAACGTTTTAGAGTCTGCATTTTGTTTAAATTGCCCGTTTAACATTTGATTCTTATCATAGGTTTTTATTAATTTATATTGATGCTCACCTATGTTTAAAGTATTCTTAATACCTTTTTTTATTTATCGCCGATATTAGCTGTTGAGTTGCTTGATACCATTTACTAGATAAATTGTCAGTATATGGTACGTTAATAATTACATCCATAGTTTGATCACTATATTAACGTCAAGGTTATCAAAATCATCTGGATTGTAAACAGGAGTATCAAATTCCACCCCACAAACTTGTTATCATTTTACACTATTTACAGCGATCAAAACAGCTTGAAAAAGAGTTGGGTTTTATAGAAGATAGTGAAAAAAGCAAAACAATCAACAACATCAACCAAGCACATCAAATCTATTAAGAAGAGGGATACAAATAGGAATTAAATATTGTGATATCAAAAGCAAATGCAAGGAAATACATGGAAAACTTTATCGACAAGGATTTAGGGAAAATATGGACAGAAACTAAATTAAGAAAACATGCAAAATATTTGTACACGCTATTGCAGCTAAAATATCAAATCATTATCAGATGCAGGAATATTATTAGTGACATCTCTGATGAATAAATTGCTCCCAGTTCATAATTTTAACAAATAAGAGACATAATTGAAAGAAGATTGCATGACAAGAAATGGAATAAGATATTTTACTGGGTTTTTATCATTTAGGCGCAAGTTACTTTCTCCCAAGAGTGCACGGTTAATAACTGCTAAATAGATACATTCTATAAAGCCAATGTGTGAGAATCCCGAAATAGTCCTTGTAGAATAAAAAACAAAACAAAGAAAAAGACAGAACGTTACAAATAAACATACATAAAATAAAGCTACGTTAAAGTGTACTGGATGGTATGTAAATAACACATTTGTTCCTTTAACAGCTGGTGTAACAAATGTATGTATTATATCCGTTCGTCACTTAAAGTTGGATAAAGGAGATAAAATAAGATAAAACAAAATGAAATTAATCAGTTACGCAGTCAGTATTTTTAAAAGCTACTTTTCTTATTGTTTCATTTTATTTTTGTGATGTCATTTTATCATTTTTTACTGATTGGGGTTTTATGGTGCACCAGTACTGTAAGGGTATATAGCGCCATGAAAAGGTTATACGATAAATGATTTATGAATTAAAATTGGTTAACGATCAACAAGCGCTAAAAACAACAACAACAGCAGCAACAAAAAACAAAACACCCCCCACCCCACCCCCAAAGTAAACAAACAAATAAATAAACAAAACAATCCCATAGAGCCAAGATCAAAACAAACACAATGATTAATGAGGATATATGATGGTTCCCGATCAACGGGTAATGAAACTACATGTATAAAGGGTAATTAGATAATAACATATTAGGGTGATTGACGGCAGACATGTTGGTTAAGTATACTCAAGGGATATAAGTAAGAGGGTAATTAGATAATAACATATTTAGGGTGATTGACGGTAGACATATTGGTTAAGTATACTCAAGGGATACAAGTAAGATATATTTGAGAATCAATGGTGACCTCTTTCAAGAATGAAAAATACAAGACACATTTGCTGTATCTGTTGTCACTAGGTCTCACGTAGCTTGAGAGAACATATTCTTGTGTGTCAGTTGTTTCTGAGTTGATATCTGTGTGGGGCTTGTTTTCTGCCAGTCTGTTCTTGTGTCCAGTTTCGTTTGAGTTGGAGACTTCTGCCATGAATTTTATGGATAGAGGAAAATAGGTGATTTAATAAAAAGTCATCCACATTTTCCCATACATGTTGCCATTTCATTTCTATCTTAACCATGAAGCGTACAATCTGGTATGGTGTAAATCTCGCCTATGCTAAAACTCGAGCCTCGAGTCTTCCCATAAACATATTCTCATATGAGGTGGCCATATTTGCACCCACTGTGATTCAGCTGATTTGAAGATAGATGTTTTCATTAAACACAAGGTTACTCAGTTTCAAGACTAACTTCAGAAGACTAAGCAGGAAATGAGTAGGTCGGTCTTCTACAGTTCTTGTTTCCCATGCTTGTTTATACGCCTGTCGGTTGTTGATATGCAGGTACGTGACGTCTCAGGAAACAAGCATTATAGATAGCGGTAACGATTCGTATGGTTTGCCTTTTATGAGATCATCTGTCGTGTCCTAAATATACGATGGTAGTTTGTGGACATCTGTTCTCATGAAAGATCCAGATATTATGATATCCTTTCTGTGGGATGCTTATTCCCAGAAATTATAGGTCTAATCGGGTTTTTTAAATGTGGATTATTGTGGAACCCGACATCGCTTAATTGTCTATTTGATTAATTCATGTAATCTTCCCTCTTCATAACGACTACAGAGGTGTTCTTATCTACATATTTGATTATGATGTCTGTTCGATTTTCCATGGTTATAGTCCCTGTTTCTCTTCTTTGTTCAAGTTTAGATATCAGCTAGCGTGGTTTAAGTACATTGATGAGACATTTTTAATACCGCCGTTGTATATCTTACAGCGGAGACAGAAATTCATATCTATCGATAAAATTTTTATTTCTGCCTCTGTAAGTCGTGCTTTCTGTAAGTCGTGTTTTTGAGACATTAACCACGGTGTGAGTATCAAGTGAAAGTGTCCTTTCTGGACTGTATACGTGGTTTTCGTTCACAGCGATTTTCTTCGTGTTAGAGGAATGCTCCTTAGTTGAAGGTATAAATTTTTCATTAAAGGAAACGAGGCTTGCCGAGTTTCCTTTTAAGGAAAAATTTATACAACGAGTGGTGTATCATTGATACAGCGTACATACTATACATATATTTTATTTATATCACATACAAATACACATATTTGCCCTTTGAACGGAGTTACGATATGCTCCAGACAACTGTGTATTGACCGAGTGAATGAACTCCTCACATCCCTGCGAGTGTGTCCGCTACAAAATGTAGTTATATGCGTTTTCTTGTTGTTCGCAATCACATATGCAAATTGATAAGTTGATTGTTTTCTTTGAGCTTCTATTTTTATTCACATTTATTAAATCAATGTAAGACACACTTATGATTTAAACATGAAAGCTGGTTTTTATGAAGAAAGTAATGCACTACAAACACGGTTAGCATTTTGTACACTGAACATGAACTCTCAGGCATTCACTTTCTGGCGTATGGAAATTAGCGTGGAATAGAAACTAAGCGAAAGGACGATCCAACAAGAGGTAATTAAAATATTTTAATATATTTACAGTTGATCTAAGTCATTATTCTGCTAATTAACATTTCTAAAGACTATAAAATTTCTCTGTCTCTCTCTCTGTTCCTTTGGACGGTTTGACTTAACTTTTACCATCATTCATAGGTCCAGAGACATCGTCGTATGACACAAGCGAAAATCCCCAACGCTCGTATTTTCATGGATTTTCGCCCGTATCTACCTACGATAATCCAGTGAGAGAGAGAGAGAGAGAGAGAGAGAGAGAGAGAGAGAGAGAGAGAGGTGTAAGAACAACAATATCAGCGCATTAAATACGTTACAGCATATTAACCGACAAATTTAACTTAAGTATCGACAGGCTATTGGAACAATGTATCATTGATCTTATGAACACTGTAAATAGATCCCAAGGAAAGTGTAAACATACGGTTACAACGAACCATATTCTTGTAGGTTACTCGGTGCAAGTTCAGTTTTAATGTTTTCGTCCAGCGCAATTTGTTTTTCTCTCTCACTCCAGATTTTTGCATATTTTTTTCCCTTACGCACGAGAGGGAGAGGGGAACGGAAAAAGGAAAGGATTCCGATGAAATTGTGTACCATTTTAATTTCATTTAGAATGCTGGACTATTAATACTTGTTATCATTATTTTCATATTTCATTTATGATTAATGAGTGGAAATTCATAATTGGTCTATATGCCTGCAGTTGTAAGGTTGTTTATATATGCGTATTATTGCGCCATGGACGGATCACAATTTGATATATCAGTGGCATTGGTATATCAATTTGCTTTATACCAACACTTTAAAAGCCATGTTATTTTTAATGTGTGTGTATATATATATATATATATATATATATATATATATATATATATATATATATATATATATATATATATATATATAATTTGCTCTTGATTGGTACGTCGAACTACTTTCAAATGTAACTGAATTATAAGATATTTCTCCATTGTGTACAGGTGGTTCAAATTAGAAATGCAGTCCCACGACCTTTCTATTATAATCTCGGTACACAGGACAGCGCCATTTTCTCTGACGGCAGCAAGGGGATCATTCTTCAATACAGCGCTAATGCGTTAATGGAAAATACGCTCAGGTGATGTTTGCTTTTAGCATTTAGTTTATCTATCCTGGCGTGTACATAGAAGATGTATTTCTTTTCCTACGTGAATGCGGGATATTGCTTGGCATGATAGAAAATCTTTTAATTTTCACATAAGATATATTTTTTAGATGTGAAAATATAAGAATAAAAAATTTGAAAATTATTTAGCACATAATATTCTATATTTCACATTTAAATATGTGATAGTTTTATCACGTAACTATTGTTAGTTACGTTTATAAGTCTCATATATATTGATAGCTTGCTTATAATACCTGCTAATTATGTTACATATTATGTGAGCACCTTGTACAATTTAAAGGGCACTATTCCTAATCTACTTATGTGATAAGAGAATCTTACAATTGTACTAATTTTAAATTAATTTTTTTTAGCAAACTGAGTCATTTCCATCTTTTCTGAGCCTTGGTAAGAAAAAGAAAGATTGAAATTCTTCAACCAGTTTAATAAATTTGAAATTATATCTCTTGTAATATTTTTGATATTACACTGCCGATTTCTGAAAATGCAAGCTCCTAGGAAGCCGTGGTACTTCGTTTAGTATAGCGTGGATCACTTAATCCATGTGTCGCGGGTTTTGTACCAACTCAGTCAGGTTCGGGTCGGCTGCTACGGCGTGTCCTTGGCAAAGGCACTTAGTTCCTATTTCTCGGCAACAAACAGACAATAATTTTATGAAAAGTGCCGCTAAAACAACAAACGATTCCATGCCTTTAAACTTGATGCCAGAACAATTAACGCTTTCACTAAGGGTAATATTATATTTTTATATAATATAATGTACAGCTTAACAATGTTATATATATATATATATATATATATATATATATATATATATATATATATATATATATATATATATATATATATATATATATATATATATATATATTTCTGCAATGGATATTTTCTAATAGTTGTTGCATAATATTATCATTGGTTTTGCATGTTTATTATTGGGACAAGTGTGTATTTTAGTATTTTATAGATCTTTTCTAATTAATGCAGTGAACATGTCTCTTTTTCAGGACATCTTACTGCACACTGATTTGTGATGAGAGTCTGGAGGGACAACTTTCTGCACTGGGGGAGAGAGTCACACAGGCAATTTATGTAAAGCACAAATTTAGAAATTGTCAATCTTTTAATCCGATTTCTGAAAAAGAATTTTATTGTTAAAACCCATAATCTTTGAGCATATCTTTCTACCAAAAACGAATCACTTTATATTTATATTTTAGAGACTTTTATTCAGTAATTATGCTTAATAATGCTAAAAAATCTTGCCAACAAAATGCAAAACTAAATTCTGATTAATTAGATGTAAATTTAGAAATTTGAAAATTATAAAAATTATTTACACGTGAAAATAATAAAACGTAATTGTTATATCAATCTTTTATATAGTGATTTTGCTCAATTTTCCTATCTTGCAAATTATTTAATATCCGAAAACGTATCTAAACAAAATTGGAAGCACTGAATATAAAATCTAGTATATCATTAATTATTATTAATATATAATGTATTATGATTATGGTTATTATTATTATTAGTAGTAGTATAAATAAAACTACACAATACCACATAAATATATTTCTTTGGGTCTCACAGTCTTTTTAGATTACTTAGTATTATGGTGATTAATTCCAGAGAATTTTCCTTCCGTTTTGTAAACGTTAAGTATATATTTTCTGTATTACAAATGATTCAGAATAATTGAATGCTGTTCAACTGACAGTAATGAGAAACTTCCCCAGACTAGTTCTGTGAAGAAAAAAAACAACAAACAACCTGCGTCTTCAAATTGGTCTTATATCTCGGTTCCAAATATGCAGCTATATTTCGTTATTTTTGTATCCTTTCCTCAGCACTGTGATTACTTCCCAAAGTCGGACGCAGGTCCAAATTTAATATATTAGTTATCTATCATTCTTTCAATGTATTATTCTTTAAACTGTGCCGATTCCTTAGAGCCCACTAACAAACAGGACAGATACTAATATGCAACAGGAACCAGGTAATTGATGGTATTTTGTATTATTCCCTGTAAAGTTCTAATGACAGCTATTGGCGCTAAACGTATATCAGCTTTGGAAAATATTCTGTGTAATAATACAGTCCAGGACTGAAAGAGAATGTGAAAATAATAACACATGATACAGATACATAATTTAAGCTCGAGGAAGAATGGTGAATCAGTTCGGGTTATCTGCCATTCCATTTTAAACAAAGTGCCTAATATTGCCTTACTTGTTTAATGACAAATTAAACACTGTGATGCTAAATAAGATATTGTATAATTAATGTAACGTGTAGTCAGCTTACTTCCATCGTTATAACAAATTTCTATGGTACATCCAATTGTATACATTTGTATACAAATTTGTATGGTACCTCCAATTGCATACATTTAAAGTGTGGGTTTTAGAAGATTCTAAATATTTTGTCATTTGCCATTAAATGTTGATAAAAAGATTTAATGTCATTATATTTAAAATTGTCATCACTGATCGGAAATTCTCTTTTACTTGGTTGTCTGACTCAAAATGTAAAACATCGCGTCTTGGAGAAGAAAAGTTTCTGGGCCTCGGCAAATGACTGCTTGAAGGTATTCATTTGTGACTGAGACATTTATACTTAGGACAGTTCTAATATTAGTACACGTTGTTAATAAACTCTTGTCGATTAATACTTTCTGTAATACCTCACCTGATAAAGTTATGGAGAACATTTACGGGAGAAAGGACGGCAATAGCTTTTTCCATTTGTGCTATTTGCAGTATATCTATATGCACGTTTTTTTTATTTTTTTATTTTGAACAGTTCGGCATCTCTCCATAACTGGCTAGTTGTTACTGCAACCTAACTGAGTCCCTAGGAAAATTATTTTATTTCTTACCTCTGATGATTCCTGTATTTGTGCTTATCAGTGAATGAATGTTAATTGCATTCAATAGAAAGCAGCATTAAAGTCTAAACAGAAAATATTTTTTTTTTGGTTTAGCCTCTTATCTTTTGCAAACAGGTCTGACTCGGCCGGTTATCACGCATATAAAAATGTCAGTCAATGTTTCACAAAGCAGTCCTTTTTTGAAAATGCAACAGGTGATGTTTTAAATATTGTGTCCACATTAATGCCTAACATAAGAATAGTCTGGTTTATCTGAATTCGTAACTAATGCACTGGAAGTCATAAAGATCAAGAAAAAATGAAGGAAATATATCAGGAACTCAATTGATATAATAATGCCAGTGTATCTTTCTCGTACAACCGATAGCAAACGGTATAACCAGAAAATATACATAGTTGTGCAGCATATGGATTACGATGTCACCATGAGCATAACTTCACAAGGCTTTCCCACCATAACTTCACAAGGCTTTTCCACCGTGACTTCACAAGGATTGACCACCATAACTTCAATAAGCTTGGCCACCATAACTTAACAAGGCTTGGGCTCAATAATTTCACAAGACTTGAACATCATAACATCAAAGGCTTAACCTCGATAATTTCACAAGGTTTGGCGACCACAGTTTCACAAGGCGTGGCCACAATAACTTCACAAGACTTGGTCGCCAGAATTTCACATTGCATGGTCCACAGTTTGCTCAATTATTATGAGCACAAAACTCAAGTTCGTTCTCAAAACTCCCAAATCAGATTTGATGTATTGGAGTTCAAGAAATTATGCAGTCTATGTGTAGGACTTAAGTTCAGAAAATCCTATGATTCCGAGATATTTCTATTGATAGTGACCTACTTTCACGTTTTAGGACTTCAAGCTTTCGCCCGAATTTCATGCTCAAATGTTTTGAGCTTTCTGGGAGTGACTTTTACCATCAGAACCCTTTTCTCGATTTGCGCATATTAATTAACGTTAAGAACAAAGCAAAGGTGCTCGATGAAATATAAATCTGACATGTCTTTGATTAATCGTATCCCCCGAAACATGCTACTGATAAAGTGTCTAGGGCGTATTACTGTACATTAATAATTTCCAATGGAAACTAAGACGCTGTGGCATATTATCTGTTGCTAGCAAAAGTTTCCTGTAACAAGGTCATGCATACGTTGTTCTAAACACATCACTGTCAAATAGCCACGACATAAACGTTAAATGTTAACATGACGCTATATTGGTCAACAAAAATGTAATATAGCATCAACTTTGTGACGCTGAAATAGAAATAAACATGTGTTAATGTACAATGTAATTATAGCGAAAAAGACGAAAGTGGATTCTAATATCGGCTAGAGTCCCCGATAATAGTCACATCTCAACTCGGAATAACATGGATGATTATGCGCCGCTGTGAAGACAATCTTTCTTTAACGTGACATATCCCAAAAGACCCTCTTTTTCCAAATTACCTTTCGCAAAGGGCCCCAAATCTTCAACGAGAACCTCTCTACAGATCTCTGTCAAGCTGTCCAGCACGCTGTGATTGGTATCCGATCACAGTCAATTTCGAAACAGTCCTGTTTAGGGCGCATGGTTTTAATTTTGGAGCTTGTGGTCAGTGAGTTTCGAAAGAACTCTGGTTTCTAACCCCCGCAGGACACATGACC